>BQKN01066376.1:149307-160134 GCA_022839385.1 Asparagus kiusianus | reverse complement strand
AGGAAAACGAATATGGGTTTAGAAATCCGAAACCAACTCAAAACAGGTTTAAAACAGTCTGCAGGTTTCACGGTCGACCGTGGCGGTCGACTGGACTATGATTTTTCTAGTTTCCTATGTGTTTGGCCATTGTGCATGTTTTGACTCTTTCCTCTCTCATGTATAAACTCGTTCATACTTAAAACACATGGTATTATATTCATATACTATTAAATGATCTTTATCATACTAAAAATCCATATATCATAATTAATCTCATATTAATGTATAATTTAAAAATTATCAGGGTTTTACACCTTGAATGTGTAGTGAAGCGTAGCAGTGGCTTAGGAACCTTTTTTAACACTCTGAATATTGCCTAATTAATCTTTAATAATGATGAGAATTTTAAAACTTTTCAACTCTTGACTTTTGGAATGCAATTTTGAATCAAGAGAGAATTTGCGCAAAGTTTGAATCTTATAAGTATGAAAGATGGATGGAAAATTCTAAACTCAATACCTATTTATAACCATTGAAAAACTTGAATTTTAAACCTAATAAACATATTAAAACGGATATAAACAGTCATATATTCAAATTCTAAAAAGCTAGAAAAACTATATCTGTAGTCGACTATAATGCTTTGTAGTCGACTAATCTGAGTTAATTCAGATTCTGTAATGTCTAGACACAGGCTTAGTAGTCGACTAAAAATATGATTGGTCGACTAATCTGTAAGTCTAAAGTTTCTGTAATTTTGAACTGAGCCTTAGAAGTCGACTATTAAGTATCGTAGTCGACTAATCTTTAATTTCACAGTTTCTGGAATTATGACTAAGGCTTGAGTAGTCGACTACTAAGGGTATTAGTCGACTACTAACACATAGATATGAGATATATGATATGTTTTGAGACACACTCTATATCTATAAACTTTAATAGTTAACTTAGGGGATTCTATGGTTAGCCACATAGTAAATATGTGTTAGTGTATTCTAAATACTATGTGTGTGTATGTGTTGTGAGTGATCAAGGCTTGTACAAAAGTTCTAGGCAAAGAAAATATAAAATTACAAATTTACGAAGCACATCTTTTTCTTTGCTTGTCTTGTTGCCTTGAACTCATCCTGCACGTAGTTCACATATCTTGAGCATATTAGAAGTTGTTATCTGCATTGATATGTGTTAGCCTTTATATTTTGATGATGATTTACAACCACCATTATTGGTACTAATTACTTATTAAGTGATATTATAGATTACAAGAATATCAAGTTTATTAGTATCATTATTGGAGGATTGGATAGATTATTAAGCTACAACGATGATATCAAGGAGGTGAAGGCAAATATTTTTTCATGGCTCATGAAGATGAGGTACAATCCGAAACAGAAAGTGAATTATTTTTTTATGCAATGTGAACTAGAAACTGTATTAAAAGAATTAAACATTGAATTTAAAAGAGTGGCAAAAGAATACTCTTCTTTCAAAAAATTACTTTTTTTATTCTAAGTTTGAGCAACTACAATCTTCTCTTGCTCTAAAAGATGAAATGATAGGAGATCTAGACTTTGAAAACAAACAACTAAGATCTAAAATTGAGAGGCTAGAAATTAAAAATGATAGAATTAAATCTAATCATACCTACTCTAGTCATCATCATGTTGATAGAAAATGATATCATAAATCTCATACTCCTACATACAAGAAAAAGTTTTTGTGCACATATTGCTTAAAATATGGTCATATCTCTACTCATTGTAGGATAAAAAATAACATTGATCATTATGAGTTAATGTGGGTATCTAAGGGTACCAAAAATACTAACATTCAAGAACCCGAAGTTTGGATACCTAAAAGTTTTACAACTTATTCATATGTAGGGAACGTCTCGCATACGACGTAAGGAGTTGTGGTACCTTTATAGTGGTTTCTCACATTACATGATGGACAACAAGGAATTATTTGCAGCCTTATCAAGGATTGAAGGAGGTAATATCTCCTTTGGTGATAGTGAGAAAGGTAAAATTGTAGGTATTGATAATATTGGTAAGATACCTTCTCCCATAACGAGGATGTTTATTTTGTTGAAGGACTAAATCATAATCTTCTTAGTATTCGTCAATTCAAAGGCTTTGACAATTCTTTTAAAACAGATAATGTATTGTTAGTATGAAAGATAAAATTATTTTTGTTGCTTTTAGAAGATCTAATGTTTATATTTTTAAGATGAATGAGCTAATAGATCAAGATGTAAAGTACCATGCCATGGTGGATGAATATCCTTTGATTTGACACAAGAGGCTTGGACATGCTAATATGGAGTTAATATCTAAGCTATCCAAGAAAAATCTAGTAAAAGGGCTACCAAACCTAACATTTGTTAATGATTCTATTTGTGAAGATTGTGCTAAAGGTAAACAAACCAAGAACACCTTCAAATCCATAAATGGGGTATCTACTTCTAAACCTTTGTAATCATTACATCTTGATCTCTTTGGTCCTATGCGTGTTGCCTCTCTAGGAGGTAAACATTATGTATTTGTTATCATGGATGATTTTTCATGTTTTACATGTGTAATCTTTCTTGCAAATAAAGATGAATGTTTTAAAGAATTTTCTAATTTTGTAAAAAAAAATTAAAAATAAAAAGGTTTTGAAAATTATTAAAATTAGAAGTGATCATGGCGGTGAATTTCAAAATAAAATTTTTGATGAATTTTGTGCTCATCATAGTATAACTCATATGTTTTCCGCTCCTAGAATACCACAACAAAATGGTGTTGTTGAACGGAAAAATCGTACCATACAATAGATGGCATGTACAATGATAAATGCTTTTGTTTTGCCTAAGTATTTTTGGGCGAAAGCCGTATTCACGGCTTGCCATGTTTTAAATCGTATCTTGATTAGACCTAAATTTAAGAAATCTCCTTATGAACTCTTTTTTGGCAAAACCCCATACATTGGATATTTTCATATTTTTGGTTACATATTTTATCTTAAACACTAAAGACCACCATGATAAATTTGACTCAAAAATTGATGTTGGTATATTTTTGGGATATACATCTAGAAGTAAGGTTTATAGGGTCTTCAACAAACGAATACTTGTTGTTGAAGAATCTATAAACGTTACTTTTGATGATACTAATATTGGTTTGCAAGATAGCTTGCCTAAGGATGATGATCATATTAATGGAGGATTAGAGATTTTGCAAATAAATGACAAACCCTCAATGGATGTACAAAAGGATGAGGAAAGCAACAACATACAAAATCAAGAAGAGCTCCTCAAGACGTGGATGTTTGCACCAGATCATCACAAGGAACAAATAATAGGGAGTCCATCACAAGGGATTCTAACTCGCTCAAAAGCCTTGAGTGAGTGTGGTAATGTAGCTTTCTTATCTCAAATAGAACCTAAAAAAGTTAATGATGCTTTAAAAGATGAGTTTTGGGTTTAATCAATGCATGATGAACTAAACAATTTTCAAAAAAAATAATGTTTGGAAATTAGTTCCTAGACCTAATAATGTTCATATTATTAGAACTAAATGAGTTTTTAGAAACAAACTTGATGAATATGACATAGTGACTAGAAATAAAGCTCGTTTAGTTGCCCAAGGATACAATCAAGAGGAGGTCATAGACTATGATGAAACTTTTGTACCGGTTGGAAGATTGGAATCTATTCGGATATTTTTAGCCTTTTCTAGTTTTAAAGATTTCAAACTATTTCAAATGGATGTTAAAAGTGCTTTTTTTAAATAGTTTTATAGAGGAAGAAGTATATGTTGAGCAAGCCCCCGGTTTTATGGATTATTCTTTTTCTAATCATGTTTACCAGGTTCAAAAAGCTTTATATGGGTTAAAACAAGCTCCTAGAGTTTGGTATGCTCGCCTCTCTAGTTTTCTTCTTAAAAATGGTTTTCTAAAGGAAAAATTGATAATGCTCTTTTTGTTAGAAAACAAAAAAATGATTTTCTCTTAGTTCAAATATATGTTGATGATATCATTTTTGGTGCCACTAATGAATCTTTGTGAAAGGATTTTTTAAAATTTATGCAAGACCAATTTGAGATGAGCATGATGGAAGAGCTCACATTCTTTCTCGGTCTCCAAGTCAAGCATACTAAGGATGAGATATTCGTTTCACAAAGCAAATATGCTAGAGAATTGGTGAAAAAATTTAGATTAGAGAGCTCCAAGCATGTTCCAACTCCCGTGAGTACAAGTATCAAGCTTGATGCAGATGATAGTGGTGAGGAGGTAGACCAAAATCTTTACCGAGGTATGATAGGTAGTCTCTTTTATCTTACCGCTAGTAGACCGGATATTATGTTTAGTATATGTGCATGTGTACATTTTAAAGCTTCTCCTAAAAAGTCTCATTTGATTACGGTTAAAAGAATTATCAAATATGTTAATGGCACAATAGATCTTGGTTTATTTTATTCAAAAGGTACTTCTTTTGGTCTTTATAATTTTTGTGATGCCTATTTTGCCAGTAGTAAGGTAGATCGCAAGAGTACGAGTAGTACATGTCAATTTTTGGGTAACTCTCTTGTCTCTTGGGCATCCAAAAAACAAAATTGTGTTGCCTTGTCCACCACGGAAGCGGAATACATTATCGTCGGCTTGTGTTGTGCATAACTTTTATGGATGAAACAAAATTTGGTTGATTATGATTTGTATTTTCAAGATACAATTTTTTTATAATACTAGTACTATCAATATTTCAAAAAATTCCATTTTCCATTCTAGAACAAAACATATAGATGTACGCCATCATTTCTTACGTGACCATGTAGAGAGGAAAGATGTATCCCTTATCTCTATTGATACTAAATCTCAATTAGCGGACATCTTTACCAAGTCCCTTAGCGAGGAAGATTTTTATCGCATAAGAAATAGTTTGGGCATGTGCATTCTTTGATTTGTTGTCTTGATGATTTCACTTGTTTTTATGTTTGTTTGGATTATCATTTTCATTTCCTACTATTTTTCATTATGCTCTCATTGTCAAACATGTCTAAACACACAAGATTACCAAGAGGAGTGGTTGGGAGAGATCGGGGTCAATTCCAATAGGAGTGGGTTGGGAGAGATCGTAAATCCAAACACTTGAGGAATGTGACATGGATAGGCCAACACTAGAGGTGTATCTTGTGGGTTTTTGCATGTATTCCATCTCATTTCCCTCATTTTTTTTGATGGTGACAAAGGGGGAGAGAAATCTCCTCATTTATGCATTTAGTTAAGGGGAGCAATTATCCATAAAGCCAATTATTCTATTTTATTTTTCTCTTTAATAATGGTTGGTTGTCATCATCAAAAAGGGAGAGATTGTTAGCCTTTATGTTTTAATGATAATTTACAACCACCATTATTGGTACTAATTGCTTATCGAATGATATTGTAGATTGCAAGAATATCATGTTTATTAGTATCATTATTGGAGGATTGGATGGATTATCAAGCTATAACGATGATTGTTAGACCCTAGAGGGGGGTGATTAGGGTCTTATGCTAATCTAATCTAATTATATGCCAATTAAAATTAATTAATAAGTTATCCTAGCAAGTATGAAATATAACAACTATATAAGCTAGGATAAGCAATATGCACAAAGTGATATATCCTATATGATGAGATATATATGCAAGGATATATAAACTAACACAAGAAGATATATCCTACCAAAGAGATATACAATATGGTATATGCAAGGATATGTAAACTAAGGGTGATATAAAGATAAACAAGATAGTGGACAATGTGAACAATAGATAATGGCGACAAGAATGATATGAACAATAAGCACAAGTGAGACGCCAAGACAATCACAAACACACAAAGATGATCACGGAGTTCGGACCTTCCGTCCTATGTCTCCTCTCCCCACTCCCGGGGAGAATCCACTATCACAACCGGGTTTTCTACGCTCACCCGAATAACGTTTACACCTCACAATACAATCACTATGCAATCACACCTCACACACTAAGTGTTGGTCCTAGCCCGTGTCCTCCTCCTCAAGTGCTCGGTTACAACCTCTTCCTAGGCACGTCAACCGACACCACTCCTCTTGGATTCGACCCCGTCTCTCACCACACACTTCTCTCGGTGTACAAGTGTATTACAAGTGAATCCTCACAATTAGGCTCAATACAAAGTGTTTGTTCTCTACAATGAATGAGAACGAATTATAAGCTCACTCTCTAAGATACACAATCCCACAACCCAATTATACTATGAATGTAAATACAATAAGCTCAATGGTTGTGTGTGTACAAAGAGATAAATAAAATTAACTAAACTCAATATAAACACTAGCTTAATAAAATGATAATCAAACAATAAAATGTAAAGTTAGATTGAGTTTAGAAAACTTCTCCAATGAATGACAAGAGAGAGGGAGAAGAATGAATGCTCAAACACCAAGGATGATCTCCACTTGCTCTTGTGAAATTTGCTTCACAGACCAAACTCTTATAAATGCTTAAAAGCTTTTTAAACAAACACTAAACCCTTAAACAAAAACTTGTAAACCTCTTAAAAACTTTTCTCTTGTTAATGAAAAACTGAGGTATAAGGGGGTATTTATAGCCTCCCAATACCTCAAACAAAGGCCCAAACCAAAAGACCAAAAACCCCTCCAACGGATACAAAAAAATAACCGTTATGGGTATTCTGGGAGCTGGGCGGTCGACCGACCTTTTTTCCGGTCAACCGCTCGCACTGTTCAAACCTGGAAAAGTTCCAAAGACATTTCCGGTCGACCGGTCCGGTCGATCGGAGTTACTGTAGCAGTGCGCAGATGTTTTTTAAAATCAATTTAAAATAGTAAATGAACTCCAAAAATTATGAAATTTTGTGGGAATGTTCTAGACATGTATAATAACATTTCAGAGAAAGAATTTCTGAAAAACATTTTCGCAGTTGAGAGAAATAAATATTTGAACATAAATTTACAGTTTCTGAAAAACTGTTAACATATACGATTTTGTAAAATCAATTGGCACAGTAAATCAACTCCAAAAATAGTAAACACTGGAAGAAAGTTTCTAAACATATAGATAAACATGTCAGAGAAAGAATTTTTCAAATATCACTTCCCATTTGTGAAAACTCATCAGTTTTGTAAAACATGCCCGAACATGTGCACGAACAAAAATGTGAATTTATAAATTCCTTTAAACATAACAAATCAATTCCAAACTTGATGAAACATTGAGAAATGTTTGAAAATGATATTTTGAACATATTACAAAAAGAATTTTCCAATTTGCATTTCCCAATTGTGAAATCTCATTATTTTGCAAAAGTGTTCAAAACATGAAAAAGTGATATACATGAAGTTTGATGTTTTGACATAAACAATGTTTTGAAACTTTGCACAATAATTACGTAGACTTAATAAAATATGTATATGATGATTGTTAAGTCTATAAACTGAGAATACAATATTTGAGCTTAGAAACCAAATACGTGTATGTATATATAAACATCAAAATCTAAAACACTTGTATGTATATATATAACTATATATATGCATAGAAACCAAATACGTGTTTGTATATGATATTGAGCTTAGAGTATCTAACACACATAATATAAAACCTAAACTAAATATACCAAAGCTTGATCTTGATCTTCAATAGGCTTGACTTGATATATTTGCGGATGAAGCTAAACTTGGATCTTGAACTTTAAAATGCATAAGCTTCAACCACTATTCCACCAACCTCCATTGGATATGTTCGTTTAAGCGCAATTCCATCCATCCTCCAACTCGTTGTTTGCCTAGAATAAATACGAAAACACAAATACTAGACAAACAACATTAGAAGTAAATTGTTTGTTAAACATCATCAAAACAAGAAGTTCAACAATGATATCAAGGAGGTGGAGGCAAATTGGTGAAGCAAAGCTACCAAGAGCACAATATTAAATTAGAAGCTCCATCAATAATCAAGCAAATATCAAGACTCAAGCTATGTACTTATATGTGAGGGATACTTATATTTTTATTTCTCTCTAGTGTTTAATGTAGGCAAGTAGTTTGATAAATTGCATTTGAAGCTCTTGGGATAACACACACACACTTTCAAAATTCATATTTTGATATTTTTGCTAAACAATGAGTTTTCACAAATATGAGGATCTTTTTGCAAAATCCATTTTCGAACAAGTTTGTTTTCTTGTTTAAAAACATTTCCCAGAGTTTTACAATTTTAAAAAGTTTTTTGACAATTTTTTACAATTTCTCAAAGTCAAAAACCTGTTTAAAACTTTGTATGTGTTTGGTGTCAGTTCGCGGTCGACCGGACATGCCGTGACGGTCGACCATGAAAAGTCCAGAGAGCTAGAGAGCTAGGCAACTTCTCGTGGTCGACTGGACTTGGTTCTGCGGTCGACCGTGAAAAGTCTAGAGAAATTTAGCCTGTAACGGTCACTTTTACGGTCGACCGGACATGGCTCTGCGGTTGACCGCAAGTACTGTAACAACTAGTTTTTGCCAGCTTCTAGTTTTTGGGGATTTGGTCTTCTGTCTTTTTCTAGGATTTTAGAACTAACTTTGCAAGAGAAATTGATTAAGTTTGTGTTCTTATGCTTAAAAGAACTTCAATTTTCAAATTCCCTCAATCAGTTTTCACACTTGCAAAACATCCCAAGCTTCAATTGAAATCTCTTCTTCTTGCCATATGGCTGATGTAAGAGAGCTTCTTTCTTTTCTTTATAACGTATGCAGAGCAAGATCTCGTGGAGATCTATTGTGTAGTTGTAATATCTCAAGAGGAGACCGGTGTGTAGAAGTTTTGGCTTTCAAACCGGGTTGTGATAGAGAAATTTTCCTCGAGAGTGGGGAGCGGGGACGTATGTCAGTGGACCAAACCTCGTGAACACATCGCACATCACAATTGGATAAGTATTTCCTAACTCATCCCTTATATATTGCTTTAGCATTTTATTTTGTGGTATGTTGTATTGTCTTAATTTTTATTGCACATTTATTACCTCATAACCCTATTCCCCCCTCCCTCTAGGGTCCAACAATATGTTAGTGCATATATAATACACATAGTAAATAAATTGTTATCATAAAAATTATATCTTGGGGACAAGATATCCAACATTTATGAAGAAAATTTATTGTTATAATGCTTCTAAATTGTTGAATGAGGTTGTTTTATATTTGTATGTATGTTTATATTTAGCTGCTATGCTTTATGGATTCACGAGGGCGTATAAATTTTACAAATATGTCCTATCCTTCGATGCCAAACTGTAGAGATTTATAATTATGCAAAAGTTCTATAGCTTGGGATGAAATATTTCGTAGTTATTATGAAATTTACATTCATTCAGAACCTTCATAATGGTAATGTTATGCTTGTAAATTATGAGTTAAGATTGACTTTGATTTTTCTTTTTGACTACCATGCCATAAAGATTTAAAATGGCATATGAATTTAACCAATGAGCCCTCTTATTCTATAAAAAAATACTACAGAGATTTGACTGACATTTCAGGCTGTGCTTTACATGAGACTGATGACAGCTCTCCAGTTTATTTTGGGTGTTTTTTAAAGGATGGACTGTTATTGCAAAGCTATTGAAAGTTGGAGTCATGGTAATAACATTGTGTATATTGTGGATTGAAAAATGATAATTGTACTGTAAATTTTATACTACTTTTCTATTACTACTAAAAAGTCTGTAGGGCCTTTCTCAAAAATTATATAAAGAAAAATTGAGAGTCATCATGGACTCCATTCTTTTGTTAGTGGTAACACAAAAATAATATGAACTTTATAACATGATTATCACTACTATTGTAGATTATTAGCGATCGAGCTAGAAAATTATTGCTAGCATTTATTAGGTCCACATTTAATATTTGGGAGTCTGCAAATTGAATATTTATATGCTGCATGTGATCTATTGCTAATGGAGACTACCTACAAACAAAATTATCAATGGTTGGGCAAGTTTTTAATCACGTATCATGGATGAACAATTATTTGACTTTATATAAAAGCTCTTAAATATTGATTTTGAAAGCATAAATGTATAATTGGATCCATTGTTTAAAAAAGCAGTCTAAGCATATGCCAAGGCGCTAGCTAAGGCCGAAGCATTACCTAAGCGGCTAAGCCACCTACTTAATTCTTAAGAGCTCCTAGGTGAAAAAGTGTCATTTATTACCATATCAAAAAAGAGGTCTATTGCTAGCTTAAGCATAATACTGAAGAGAATGGTCAGGTTAAAATGAATTAGATAAAAACTTGATCAAAATTCATCTTAAATAAAAACGACGAGGAGATGATTTTGAACCTTTGAAATAAATTCTTCTTCTCTCGGTGTTTAACAAATGCTACGTATAGCTTAGGCACTTGACACGAGGCACTATGTCCAACATCAAGAAGCGTCCGGTGCTTTCTAAAATATTGATTAAAACACGTTAAAATCATGACTAAAGAATACATTTGAATGTTCTTATTTAATAGAAATTTTATTCAGATTCACGTTAAAATTTGGTTTGGAATACAGTAATGAAAGAAAATTGTATTCATAATCTGATTTGAATTTAATATTAAAACGCCTACCATAAATGAAGTCATCATTTTTACACCATACTAGTTGACGTTGTACGTATGCATAACAGCACCATTCAGCCTAATCATATCGCTCGATGAGAGGAGAAGGGTTATGAGGTAAGAGAACTTCGGCTGTACATTTCTACTCAAACCAACACACGCACACACATA
Organism: Asparagus kiusianus; assembly: GCA_022839385.1. NCBI lineage: Eukaryota > Viridiplantae > Streptophyta > Magnoliopsida > Asparagales > Asparagaceae > Asparagus > Asparagus kiusianus. The sequence goes on along the minus strand of BQKN01066376.1, from coordinate 149,373 downwards.
TATGGGTATGCTTGGTTCTATGTTTTTCAAAAAAACTTAGTGAAGTGTGTGTGTGTGTGTGTGTGT
>BQKN01066376.1:112901-142153 GCA_022839385.1 Asparagus kiusianus | reverse complement strand
GAGAGAGAGAGAGAGAGAGAGAGAGAGAGAGAGAAATATGGGTATGCTTGGTACCAAGCATAAATTTTGTGCTTGGTAGTGATGTGTCACATCCCCATCCACTCACTACCTATGTGAATTTGTTCCCACATTTGAATGAGTGGAGGGGGATCTGACATCTCACTACCAAGCATAGCTTTTATGCTTGGTACCAATTATACCCATATTTCTCATATATATATATATATAGGTAATGTTTTCCTAAGGTGACACCTTAGATTGCCATCTAAGAACGTGGCCTAAAATCAAATCATTCCCTAATTTTTTTTACGATCTGCTCCTTTGAACTTGATCTACACGTTCTTAAACCTAAACACATCAATTTTGGGGTGAACCCGTCGTGTTTTGTTATGAGAAATATGGGTGTGCTTGGTACTAAGTTTTTCAAAAAAACTTGATAGTGAGGTGGATTAATCTTGGTCATTCATCTAACAATGAATGGATGGAGAAAAAGTGACGTACTTTTGCAAAAAACCCACATTTAAAAAAAAATGAGCTGGAAGTCACTCTTTCCCCCCTCTGTCTCTCCCTCTCTCTCTCTAGTTATTCAATCCTGATCTCTCTCTCCTCTTAATCTCAATCTCTCTCTCCCCTCTCTCTAGAGCCGCCGCCGCCATGCCTCCTCCGCCGCCCCGACCACACCGTGAGCTGTCGCCGCAACAACCGCCGGAGCAACCACCTCCCTCTCTCCCCTCTCTCTAGAGATGCTGCCACCACGACTCCTCTGCCACCTCGGCCACAACTCCTCTACCACCCTGACCATGTCGCGAGCCCAACCATGCCACCGTGACTCCTCCTCCGCCGTTGCAAATCTGCTGGATCCCCCTCGTAACATTGACAATGGATGACTCATCTTCTCATTGTGACATTCTTTTAGAAGCCGCCTCCTCGAGCAAGCAACAATGAGCGATAATGACACCATTTGTTGAGAAGGTATTGATAATCGATATCAAACAACCGATTAATCCAAAAGAGGATGGTTGCATGGTGATGAAGGATGATAGAGGGCCTTCTCCCTTCTTCAACTTTATGTCTGATTCTTGAACGAGGGTTCGATGTCCATGCTGCACAGACAAGAAGAAACCGTAAGAGGGCGGGGACCGGTTTCCCCATGGTTCCTCCGACGGTCAAGTTAGTGAAACTTGAGCGGGGAAGGGAAAGGTCAAGAACCAATGTGGTTCTTAAGGTGGCAAGGTGCATGCCCAGAGGATCTACGTGAGCTCCTCTGTCTGGACGAAGAACTGTGTGTTCTTCTTTTTGTGTCATCTATGCTTTAGGGGTTCTTAGATTATGAACCTATCTATTGCGCTATGGCTAATAGCCTTTGTATATAAAGAGGATGATCCTTCGCAGATTGATCTATTCGGCCATGCAAAATGGCGGTCACCAAATGTGAGCTAGAAAGTGAGTCATCTCTCGCTTTATAAGTGTCGTCTGGCGACCGGGGAGAGTCATTTCGGCATGGGAGAGGGTGTCTCCGTATTTTTTGAGAAGTGATTGAGTTGACAAGTCATGGAGACCTATCAGGCCAAAATCTAGATAAGGCTTGTCCAAGGTGGACGGAGATGTGACATATGCTCTAGGATAGAGGCTTGGAGCTGAGGTCGAATTCTTAATTTAATTAATAGTAGGGGATGTCCCTCCAGTTGCTTCTCAGAATTGCCCAGTAAGTGGTCGAGTGCCCAAAGTAGGGTCATCATTGATGATGGGGTCAACCGACACCGCCTTTCGTGTCGACTCAGGAATGTCGGCCTGTCTGACTGGTTGGAATATCATCTCGTCTCAGTTAATAACCGTCTCTTGAGTCGATATAAAGATGTCGACCCGTATGGGAGGTCAGGGTCTCTCGTGCTGACCAATATTGCCTTTGGTGTCGACACCAGAGAGTCAACTTGATAAGTCGGTGGGGGACCGAGTCCTCTGTGATTGTGCCTTGGGTTTACCCCTGATAAGATACCATGGTCTTGAAATTTGCCATGATGATCGAGTTGTACCGGAGGATTCGACCATCTGTCGCGCCTTGGGCTTACCTTGATAAAGAGCCAAGGGCTTGTAATTCGACTAAGAAATCAAATGCCTAGAACTTTTAAGAGTTGACTAGGGCTCTCCTTCCCCTAAGGCCGAGAGACGACTGTGGGAGTCAGCCAAAGGGTTGAGTTTTTTTTCTAGGACTCTCATTATGTTATTTTGCAAATATCTATATCTTGGGTGAGTGAACACAATAACAGTTGGCCCCTTTCACTTGGAGTCGGCTTTTAGTTTATTTCGAGAGAAATAAGATATACTTTGATTAATACAGGCCTGCTGAGGACGGGAAATTAAGGAGTCTCTATCTTAGAGACGAGGCTTATCATCATTGGCCATCATTGTTAGCTCCATTATTCATGGCTGATGTCATCCAAGATTTGAACCGTCTTTTTGGGAGATGAAGTGTCCTGGATGTAAGGGAGGATCTCCCACATTTTAAATATTGGGACAAGAGGTATTAAATGAGGATGACGCTTCGTGTTTTGAATGAACAACTCCAAATTCCGAGGTGGATCTAGCCAGATCGCTTCAAAAATCACAATGTCCCTTGATATTCCTCTATACTCTTCCTTGAAAACTTATAAATAGCCTTTTGAGACCAAGATAGCTCTTTTACGAACTTTTGTTCTGAAAAATTTCTGATATTCCTTTAAGCTTTCTTAAGAAAAAGTCTTTCATGGCCTCTCAAGTTTTAAACTCTGGTCCTAACGAGGAGAGTCTCTTTATTCTTCTACTTATCCGCTTAACGGTTCATATGGACAATCTGGTGGGGTTGTATGATCGATACACATCCCTCGGATTCTCACATTGGTGGAGCCAGAGATGAGCGAGTCATTGTATTGCCATGGTGAGGGTCGAGTACTGCTGTACTTGGCCCACTTGGAACATGGTTTACGACTGCCCTTACACCCTTTCATTAAGGAGGTGCACGCCGCTCACGGAGTCTCCCCTTCCTATTTCTATCCGAATGCAGTGGGGATTCTGGTGGCTTTCATCATCATTTGCCACCGTGTTGGAGTCCAACCAAGCTTGAGATTGCTTGGGCATTTGATCAGTGTGGGGTTTGCTAAGAAGGACCTGCATTATTCTTTTCACTATCGTGGAGAGTTCCAGCTTGTTTTCGATTCTTTAGAGTTGGATGAGGACTGGAGGACGCGATTTGTGTAGGTCTATGGCGGCGACAGCGTCTTAGTCTGCTTGGACTAGGCGAAGTTTAATGAAGATGCTTTGAGGCCAGTTACCCTTGGTGATTCTGAGATGATGGATTTGGAAAAGGTCTATTCTTATGCCGGGCCACGAGAGAGCGAGACTCTGTTTGATGATATGTCTCTCCAAACGGCGGGCATATCCATGATCTTGTGATTTCGACAACGGTCAGATGATAAACACAGCACCGGAAGAATTTCAGCTATTTGACAAAATACTATATAAACTAAAAGATAAAGAAGTCTAAAAATTGAAGGCTGGTTCTATCATATCCAAAGTATTCTAGGCTCCTCTAGAAAAGAATAAGCTTAAAACACTTTGGAGGGGGTTGTTCGCGGGAAAAATTGTTTTCTCTGATCTCATTGTTTCCATTAGCAACTGTTTATCGGTTACAAGGGATCCGGTCTTTTTATAAGATCCGGTTACAATAAAATCAAAGAAAAATCTAAAAAAAGATTACAACTTTCCTTTTTTTGGAACAAATCGCAAGATCCTGTTTTATGGTCTCTTGCTTGTGTGGGTTCTTCGCCAGCGCCGGGGTTAATCCGTGGACCACCGCGTGATCCTTATCCGGTCGGATCTACACGGTATGACGGGTGTTATTTCACGAAGGAAATTATAGCCGGGGTATTATTTCACCAAGGAAATAATAGCCCTAAATAATCGAAATCGACCAAGCGAAATCGATACTCTTCTCGGGATCAAAAACCAAGTTTTGATCCGGAGGATGACCGTGTGGATCTCAGATCTGATCTCTCTCGAACTCCTGCCTTATTTGGTGTGGATGAACGCCAAGAACCAGATCTGAAAAGTCCAAAACTCCAAGATTCTAAAGCTTCAACCTTTTTTTAGTCTTGAGCTTTTAATCCAGCAGAGTTTCGTCTCAAAAAATCTAACCTCTTAAACAATGAGCCTGGGGGTCTATTTATAGGCTCCTCAAACCAGATCTGGGCCCAGATCTGGGCCCAGATCTGGTGGCTCGGCCTAGGTGGCTCGGCCACCTAGGTGGCTCGGCCACCGAGCCACCCAAAAGGTGGCTCGGCCGGCCACCTAGGTGGCTCGGCCACGGAGCCACCTTGGTGGATCGACGAGCCACCAAATAGTGGCTCGGTTTTGGCCGAGCCACCAAGTGGTGGCTCGGCTTTGGTTGAGCCACCAAGTGGTGGCTCGGCCACCGAGCCACCCAAAGGCGGCTCGGTTTCGGCCGAGCCCTCCAAGTGTTTGGTGTTTTGCCGTTTTTTCGGTTTTGCGCTTCGTTTGAACTCGATTTGTTGATCGGGACTCTGATTTGGCAGTCCGAATCCTGATTTGGCAGTAAATCCACTTTGGTGTTCGAGTTTGAGTCCGCTCCCGATCTTGTTTGATGCAGTGGACCCTACGGTTAGATGACTCGTTGATTCATTAACCCGTTAGCTTGATTGGGCACGCGATTGGATGTATTCCGTTGTTTGCGTGCGGTTCGTTAACCTCGTCATCTCGTTAATCTGCTTCGTCGCGTCTCACTTGGCTTCGGCGTTGTGGTCTAACGATCATGCTTGGATATATCGCCCGATGGTTTGTTGGTTTGTCGAATCACCTTGCCGAACTGTGTTAAGGGACCTATAAGCAGTTTTATACGCCTACAGATACCCCCTCCAAAGTATTTCAGCCTCATTCTTTTATAGGAGAGTCTAGAATACTTTGGATATGATTGTCCCAACCTTCAATCGGTGTAACGGGACTTTGGAATGGCTTCTATTCTTGATTCCTTCAATCCTCCAGGCTATTCGGTGCTTTGTCGAATGTCTGTAAGGGTTCCGGTGCTACATTTATTGTCTGACCGTTGTCGGAATTTTGAACTTGAAGTTAATTCCTGATTTCCTGATTTTTAGCTCGTGTTTGCTATTTCAACATAGAACCGACCATCGATTGTGGGCGTTGAGTCTTCATTTGCAACGCGTTGTTCGGCGTTTTGACACAGTTTATACTCGTACGTCTGCTGGAGTCTTGAGAAGCAGTTTATACTCTTATACTTTTCGAAGTGTTGTTGAGTTATCCTTAAGAATATTTTTAGAAAAATACTCTCCAGAAACTTCTCAACAAAAATAGGGAATAGTTTATACTCGTATACCTTATTGGAGTACTTTTCAGGTCCGAATGAGCTGAATCGGCCTGATAATGACCCAAAAAAGGCAGTAATTAGGCTCAAAAAATCTTCTGACCCTTCCGAATGTGTGAGAGAGGCATGAATAAATAAGGGATTGAACCATCGGTCGATTTGAAGTCGTTTCGATACTCAGTTCAGCTCCAATTTGAATTTTGGTTCAAATCTGGTTCAAACTTGTTCAGAACTAGTTCAACCTGGTTCAAACTTATTCAGAACTGGTTCAACCTGGTTCAAACTTGTTCAGAACTGGTTCAACCTGGTTCAAGACTGGTTCAGGACTGGTTCAGCCTGGTTCAGACTAATTCATCCTGGTTTGGTCTGGTTCAGCCTGGTTTGGCCTGGTTCAGCCTCCTTTGAACTGATTTAGCCTGGTCTGATCTGGTTCAACTTGGTCTGGTCCGGTTCAGTCTGGTCTGGTCTGGTTCAAGACTGGTTCAACACTATAGAAGAGCTTCTTTTCTCCTTCCTAGGGCCGGCCCCCCTTCTCCCTTTTTTTTTGATTTTTCTCTTCCCTCGTGCATCCTTTCTCCTTCAAACCCTAAAATTAGTCTAAGATCTACCTTTCCTTTTGATTTTAGACTGAAAAATCCTTCAAAATCTCCATATATAAAGTTTCTCTCAGGCCCCTCGAGCACGTGGTTCGAGCCTCCTTCAAGATTTGATTTTTGTTGGATTCTCTAGCTTTTCCTCAGGTAAATCCACCATAATTTTAGCATATTTCATGTTTAATTCAGTATATGAATTTGTGGCATTGTACATGAAGGTTAGGGTTGTGATTTGACGCCTCGAGCTCATATTTCAGGGGGTAGAATTTGGAGATCTGAGGGGTTTAATTATAATAAAGAGGGGGTAAAATTTTAGGGTTAGAGTTTGTCACCCTAACTAAAAATTTTTTTTTGTATCTGATCCCCTGATTTATTTTGCAGATCACCATGTCGCATATCCCGAGAGGTCAATCCCCTACCGCGTCGACTGATGGCGTGCTTCCCTCGTACACTGGTGAGCTCTTTTTTTTTTGGCGCATTTCGAAATTTGTAGATTAACCCTTTATCCCCGCTTTGTTCTCCTTGGTGAGGCAATTGGGAAGAGCCTTGATTCTCCTTGGTGAGGATTGACGCTTTAAAAGATAGGTTTTGCTTGGTCAAAACCATATCTCAAAATAAATAAAGGGGGCGTTTTGGCTTTGCATTGAGCCTTATAAGGCAGGGATATATTATTGATATATCCTATCTTATGAACGCATAATGTGGCCAAATCGTCTCACCCTTTATAAGGCAGTGACTCTATCTTACCCATTCGTAAGATGAGTTCAACTTCCTTTTATAACTGAGACTAATAAACGCTTAATTGCTTGTTTTCAGTGGAATATCCCTCTGGAGCGTTCTCATCTCATGCAGTGGACGGGCGCCGTGATGAGTATTATTCGACCTCCAATGATTTTTCACCTATTCCACTTACTCCTCTGTTTGCTTCGGGCACGTTGACAGAGGTTGCCCAAGTGGTGAAGGAAGGTGGACATCGAGTTCTTCGACAGTTGATTACTGATGTGCCTTTCGCGAAGGATACCAGCTCTGTTCAGCCTCTCAGGAAGACTGACTTTTTATTCGGTGACTCTGTTGAAGATCCTGGTGCAGTGCTTATTGATGCCAAGAAGTGGCCTCATAAAGATGACGAGGGTTTTCTATATTTGCCTAAGATTTCTCGTCACCGCTCATTGACTGAGCTCAGGTGCCTGGCCGTGACACGAGAGATGTCGTGGCGTTTGACGGAGGAGCATGAGAGCGTTCATTGTGGTTATATTACTCACCAGGCAACTCCTGGTTTGAGCAGGAGTCATATCATTGGATTGCGTCCTGGAGTATTGGGGTTGGATACGCCGCCGCGTAACGAGTTTCTTGCTTATGCTTCTACTTTAAAGAATCGTCTCGCTGACTTAGGACAGGAGATGCCTACGTTGCGCCATAGATTCTATGGCTGGGTCCATTCTACAGACAGGCTTTGGTGGGCTCGCATGACGAACTATGTCTTAAGACGATGGAGCGAGGAGTTGCACGCTTGTGGTCTCTATGCAGCTATTCGTTCCACCATGTATGGTTTACCCGTCAGCGCTAAACAATTCTTCGCTTTGTACGAGCTCTATAACCCGGACTCGAACACTTTCCGGACTAGGCACGGAGAGTTAGGCTTGGCTCTCCATGAGATGCACAAGATTTCTGGTTTGCTCATGGGCCAGATGCTATATCAGGAGTACTTTCCCTCCAACCATGAGTTGAGTCAGCTGAAGGACCGTATGCCGAACCGCTATGAGACTTTATGGGATCTCACATGTCATTACCATATTGCCTTGGTGCAGTCTGAGCCTTTAGCGAAGAGGACTAAGTCACAGGTGAGCCTGAAGCAATTCGCGTGTTACTTGTTCAGAAATCTAGAGAGCAATTCTGGCGAGGCTATTTGTGAGCTGGCAACGCTTACTCCTTCAGAGGTTAATGGTCTGCTGAAGAAGATTGACGCTCACTCCTATACCATTAGCAGTCCCGAGAGTGGCTTTCCTGCCGAGACCAAGTTTAAATCATTCTTGTGGCATGCGACCACATCAATTCAGTCGATGACCCTTCTTGCCAGTTACCTCGCTATCTGATTAAAGACATGCGTGGTCCCGTATCAGTCCAGTGACATTTTGCCATTGGAAGTGCTCTACCCAGCGGTTCAGCTTGCCTACAAAAATGAACTTTCGCTTCTTCCGGTGATGGTAGCTAACATTCATCGAGGGCTTCGACAGATTTATAGTGCTTTCACACAGAAAGAAAGTGTACCGTCGGCTCGGATTCCTCTTATTAAGGTGGAGCTCCCATACACTTATTTGATGGCTTGGTTCGTCCTTCATCGTTCTGATATGATGTCGGTACCTAACACCACAGACCGCTCTGTTCCCCTACTACAGTTGTTTGAGAATGGCAGGTGGGAGGGGTAAGGATTCCTTGAAGTCAGGAAGCAGCTATAGGTCCACAAGTGTTAGGCATTTTCCACTTGCTTCCCGCAGTTCTTCGGCCGATACGGCGAGTGTTTGATTGATGAGGAGAGGCCGAGGGAGTATCGAACTCATTTAGATATCGGCTGCTTTAATTGGCTGGTGAACATTAGGCCGGGTTATCTGACCTTCCGGGTGAGGAATCAGTGTTTTATAGAGCCATATCTACCCTGCCGATTCGCTCGCCAGTTTGGCTATGATCAGCTTTATGTCGGGAACCCGCGTCAGCAGCTTCGGACTCATGACGGTTTGGTGGACGATCTTCGAGCATGGCTGTGGATCGTGACGGGCTGCACTGGTGCTAAGTTTAGTCTCCCTAGTGCTGAGCGTCAGTTAAAGCTCACATTCTTAAGCTACAGGTGGTTGTTAGTAGCTAACAAACCTGTCCCCGTGAAGCCAATTGCAGAGTTAGTGGCTAAGGAGGCTTCTCAGGCTGATTCTCATGCAATTCAGGAAGATGCTCGGTCACAGAGGACGTGGAGCAAGACTCGTCAAATCGACGAAGAAGGAAAAAAGACCTTCAATTCTGCTGAAGAGGCCTCAGGCGGAGATCCTGAAGATTACGAGGAATATTTCAAGCGAGGTTAATCACCTATCTTTTCTCTCTGTCCTCCAGAATTATTAATCTTGACAACTGTTTGATGTTTCAGGGACAGTGGTTGATAAGGAAGAAGAATTCCATCCTTTTACTCAGGCGAGACCTCTGATTGTTGTCCCAGCTGCTAGGCGGAAGAGACTAGCCCACAAGCCGCGTGTAGATCCACGAGCACCTGAGATGGATTTGGCTGGTGATGATCCCGCTAGCGACGGAGGTAACATCTACCCTATAGACCATCCTCTTGATCATTCAGAACTTCAGGCTCATGCTTTTCCATCTCTATATAAGAGCGCGTGGGGAAGGCGAGATGAGTCTCGATCCTGCTCCTCATAATTTTGCATTTTCTGGTGAGTTTGACTTACCACACCAGGTAGAAAAGCCTACAGAAGCTGCCGACGTTAGGGAGACTATCAATGTAGGACCCGATTCAGCGAATCCAGGTACATCTACCATTGACAGTATACCCTTTAGGTGGCAAACAAAGGAGTTGATCGATTCAGAATTCGTGCCTCCCTTAATAGTCTCTATGCTTCTTGCTCTTTTAGATAAATTGCAGGGGGCAAACGTGAACCTTAAGAGTAGAGAGGCTAACACATCCGTAAGAGGTAACTCATTTCCATCGGTCGTAGTCTCTTTATTCTTCTTTCGCGTTTATATTTTCTTGTGTCAGATTTTTTGACTGATGATTTCGATGAGGAAGGTTTGCTTGTGGACACTCCTATGCTCCACTTCATGTATGGCTCTCCTCAGATTGATGACCAAATGCCTGAAGATATGTTTCCTGAGTCTACACTCCCCAAGAATTCCAAGGATGGTCCTTTTGAAGGTACGTGCCTCTTCTCAGGTTAATTATAGGACTAGCCATTTTTTGACTAATGCAGCTATAATGTGATGAATCTGAGAATTCCGTTTTGTGTTTGACAGAAGCTTTTGTCGAGACTGATCCTGTTGAGCTGGCTGTGAGACCAACTACACCAGTTGATACATCAACAGCGGTTACACCTCCACTACCCCCAGTGACTCAAGGGGAAGAAGGTATGAATTAAGCAACTGAGAAATGTCATTTATTTCCTCATCAAGGCTTTTTGATGGATTTCCCCCTTTTTGTGTAAGGTCTTCTTCTCGGCTTCATGTCCTTGTGAAGGAGTTGTTATCAGACAACGATCCTGAGAAGATCGTTATCTGCATAGAAGTTCGCTCCTTCTTCTCCTTCGTGAATACTATGATTGGCAAACTCTTCTACGGTAGACTTTTCCTTCACCAATTTAAGCCTTTCCTTGACCCCAGAATAAATTCAATAAGGGATGCAGGATATCCGGATCTGGCGAAGGCTATAATTGATGACCTTGATTGCCTAGAGCACGAGCTTCAGATGTTACGTGAGCTCCGGGATGCAGGTGCCTCTTCATTCATTGCTGCCAATTTGGATACTCGCTTACAGACATAGCGCGATACTCGAGCTTTTGTTGAGTTCGAGATTCAGGTGCAGCGGGATCGGGTAGATCGAGTTGAGGCCAACCTTGCTGTTAGATCATCTTCACTTGCCGATCTTGACTTTTCTATTGCCTCTTGCGAGACCAAGATAGAACAGTTCAGAAGAGGACTTCGTGAAGAAGAGGAGACTTTGAGTATTCTTCAAATGACGAAGGTACGGGATCAGCAAGCCCACATTGCCTTATCTGAGGAGCTGAAATCCTTGAAGCAGAAGCTGGTCGAGACGGAGGAGGTTGCTGTGAAGACTTTAGCCACCACTGAAGAGTCTATCAGAGCTGAATTGCAGAATGAGCTTAGGCAAGCTTATGATGAGAAGCTGTCTAAGTTTAGTCAGCAGATTTTTAGCCATGGTTTTGATGTATGATTTCATTTGCTGAATATTTTGACTTTTGATCCTCTTAGTGGAAGTGGTTTTATCTTTATTTTTATTATGATTTCTCACTCTGTTTGGAATGATTGACCATAATACTCATAGGATTTTTCGCAAACCCTCAGCCCTCAACGGATTTGATAAGCCTTTACCGACTACCGTTTGAGTCGGGCTAGCATGCAGATTGTCTAAATCCGTTCCGCATGTAACGTTGTGCTAAGAGAGTGAATTCTCTTTTGTGCTATGATGTCGAATACATAGGTTTTACTATTTGTTACGGGAATATGCTACCCGGCAACGCGTGTTAGGCGTTGACTTTAGGGTTTTTGGCTAACCCCCGCCTTCAACGGATTTGATTAGCCTTTACCGACTACCGTTTGAGTCGGGCTAGTATGCGGATTGTCTAAATCTGTTCCGCATGTAACGTTGTGCTAAGAGAGTGAATTCTCTGAACTTTTGTGCTATGATGTCGAATACATAGGCTTCGCCATTGTTACGGGAATAGGTTACCCGGCAACGTGTATTAGACGCTGACTTATCCCTACTTAGGCTTCGGGATAAAGGTCTCCAGAATCAGGTTCTGGTGTCTTCTTGGACAGTAAAAGACTAACTTGGCGACGCGTGTTAGGCGTCGGCATATCCTTTCTTAGGATTCAGGATGAAATTCCCCATGCGTGTAAGGCATGGATTTTGGTGTTATTAATAACAACCTGCCATAATGTTGAATATGTGGGTTGGTGTTCTTTTTAAGGGTTAAGAACTAACCGGCAGCGCGGGTTAGGCGCAGGCTTATCCCTGCTTAGGTTTCAGGATAGGATACCCTAGAATCGAGCTCTGGTGTCTTTTTCTACGGAGAAAGACTAAACCGGCAGCGCGTGTTAGGCGCAGACTTATCTTTGCTTAGGATTCGGGATAAACTTCCTAGGATGAATCCTAAATTGATAAATTCTTGGAAAAGGTTGGTGTGGGAAAGGAAGAATTTTATATTCTATTTCCCGGTCTTCTTTTAGGGTGAAGGCGAACCCGAATACAAGGAAGGAAGAATTTTATATTCTATTCCTTGATTCTGGAAAGGAAGAATTTTATATTCTATTTCCAGCGTAAAAGAAACTAGAAGTGGGATCTCCACTCCGAGAATCTGGAAGATCTAGATAAACTTACTTTTTATAGAATTGGTTATCTAGTTTGAAGATGAGTTTCTCGTTTATCGAAGTGAAATTTTAACTTCGGTTATAACCATGAGGAGGCTTAACCAAAGAGAAAAAGAAGGGAGTTCTTTCGTTTATCGAAAGGGGACTCTGAATTGAAAGTGGACCTCTTATTCGTGGAAAAAATCAAGAGGGGAATTTGTTGGTGGCTTAGGCCAGAAAGACACTTTTGGTGGACTCACTGTCAATTGAAATTGATCATTGAGGGATTTTGGTAGTAAAAATGATTTTGGGTTATCCTCTAGAATATTAAGTGTGATATTCTTCAAGGAACTTCCCGATAAATGGGTTATCCTGAATGTACTAGGGATAGTACTTTTTCAGGAACTTCCCATTTATTGGCATTAATTGCCTGGCGCCCTCTTGAGTAATCAGGCGATATGCGTCGTTTGAGTAGACTGTGTCTATCACAAATGGTCCTTCCTATTTGGGTTCAAATTTACCTTTCTTCTTGGAGTTGAGGATTATCGGTCGGCGAACAGCGAGGACCAGATCTCCTTCCTTGAAGCTTCTCTGTCGGACTCTTTTGTTAAAAGCCCTTGATATTCTGGCTTGATAATACTCAATGTGTTGTTGAGCTTCCAAGCGCTTTTCATCCAACATTTCGAGTTCTTCGAGACGTTTCTGATGTTGTTCTTCTGTCGTCATCTCAGTTGCGAGAGCGATCCGAAGGGATGGGATTTGGATTTCCAATGGTAGCACAGCTTCACACCCGTATACCAACGAATATGGGGTAGCTCCTGTAGGTGTGCGTATGGTGGTACGATAAGCCCAGAGTGCTTCACCGAGTTTATCATCCCAGTCTCGTTTATTGGTCTTCACGAGCTTTGATAGGATTTTGATGATCGTCTTGTTAAAAGCCTCAGCTAATCCATTCGAGGCGGGATAATAAGCTGTTGACGAAATATCTTGAATTTTGAACTTGTCACAAAACCTGACGAAAGCGTTGCTTATGAACTGTGGACCGTTATCATGAATGATCCGTCTTGGCACGCCGTGTCGGTATATGACATGATGTTTGATGAAATTGATGACGTTGTTCGTCTTCACTTCTCTAAGTGGAATCGCTTCAGCCCACTTTGAAAAGTAATCCATGATTGCGAGAATGAATCGATCACCTTTGACTGAAGGGGGAAAAATAGGACCGATAATGTCCATACCCCATGTCTCGAACGGCCAAGATGTGGTTGACGTGTGTAAATGCTCCGGTGGTTGGTGCATATAATTTGCATGTACTTGACAGGCATGACATTCTCGTGCGTATTTGATTGCATCATGAACCATTGTTGGCCAAAAATATCCCATTCTCCTGATGCGATCATACAGTTTAGGACTAGGCTGATGCGCGCCACACTCTCCTTCGCGTGCTTCCTTAAGAACTTCTTCTGCTTCTTTGTTCGAAAGGCATCGGAGTAACAAACCATCGTACCCTCGACGGTATAATGTATAAGTATCGGTATTATAGAAGAATCTTGGTGCTCTTCGACGGATTGATTCCCTTTCTTTTACATCCTCTGGCAAAATACCATATTGGACGTAGTCAATGATAGGAAAACGCTAATCTCGGGACTCAGACTCAATTTGAGTTGAGTTCACCTCCTTGGCGCTTATGTTTCTATCATCTTCCTCTTCGATATCCATATTGTATATGGGTATGCAGAGTTGATGCGATCTTACTGTGACTAACAGTTCAGTTTCGGGAGGCTGCGCAAGTGATTCCGCTAGTGCTGCCAGTGCATCCACATAAGCATTCTGGAGATGAAGGATGTATTCAATAAAGAATTCTTTAAAAGAATCTGCCATTTTGATGGCCTCTTGGTGGTACGGGATCAGGTCTTGGTTCCTGACTTCATACTCTCCACGGACTTGGTTGACTATCAATTGAGGATCCCCATAGCTTCGAGATATTCGACCCCCAACTCCTTGGTGAAACTAAGTCCAATGAGAAGCGCGTTATACTCGGCTACGTTATTGGAACATGGATCAGTTAGTGAATAAGCCCGAGGCATCACATGCTTCCCCGAGGAAACTAAGACAACTCCAACTCCGGAGGAGACTTTAGAACATCCGGGGGTTATTGCCACATTAACTACCCTTGAAGCACCATCGAAGTATAATTGTCATACTTGTTGGTGTGATGTAGTGTTAACCTCGTGGGTTTCATCCGGCTGTTCGCGGGAAAAATCGTGTCTTTCTTCATTGATTCCATTGCACACTCTTGTAATAGTTTATCGATTACAAAGTTTCAGTCTTTTTATAAGATCTGGTTATAATGAAAAATCAAATAAAAGAAATGAAAAAAGATTACAACTTTCTCCTTTTGCCGAACAAATCGCGAGCTCCTGTTTTGCGGTCGCTCGCTTGCGTGGGTTGTTTGCCTGCGCCGGGGTTGATCCGTTGACCACCGCGCGATCTAGATCCGGTCGGATCTACGCAGTATGACGGGTATTATTTTGCCAAGGAAATAATAGCCGGGGGGATTAGTTCACCAAGGAAATAATCGCCCTAATCTCGGGATCAAAGACCAAGCTTTGATCCGGAGTATAACTACGTAGATCTGAGATCCGACTTACTCTCGAACTCCTGCCTTTGGTGACGTTGACGATCGCCGAGCACCGAATCTGAAAGTCCAAGTCTTCAAGGTTCTAAAGCTTCAATCTTTTTTAGATCTGAGCTTCGAATCCTGCAGGGCTTCACCTCTCTCTAATTTTTCCCAACCACTCAAAATGATGAACCACCTCTCCTATTTATAGGAGAGCTGAACTGTGCCTGCGGTACAAGGTGGCCGGCCACCAAGTGGCTTGGCCACCGCCACCAATGGGTGGCTCGGCGGCCGAGCCACCCATTTTAGGGTGGCTCGGCCATGGGTGGCTCGGCCTCCGAGCCACCCTAGGGTGGCTCGGCGTCCACCGAGCCACCCCTTGGTGGCTCGTCTTTGGCCGAGCCACTTGGGTGGTTCGGCTTTTGGCCGAGTCGCCCGGGTGTGACGCCGTTGTGTCCGTTTTCCGGTTATGGTGTTGATTGGTTCGGACCCGATTCGTTGACCTGATTTGGCAGTAAATCCGGTTCCTGATTAGCCAGTAAATCCGCTTCTGAGTTTGAGTCCGAAACTGATCTTGATTCGATCGTGATTCATCCGAGTCCGCTCTTGGTTGGATGACTCGTTGATTCCTCAACCCATTGGCTTGATTCCGTACGCGAGTGGATTCATTCCGTTGTTTGCGTGTGGTTCGTCAGCTTCGTGGCCTCGTTAGTCCGCTTCGTCGCGTATCGTTTGGCTTCGGTGTTTGCGGGCTAACGGTCGTGTTTAGATACGTCGCCCGATAGTCTGTTTGTCGATCGGCATCGTCGAGCTGTGTTAAGGGATCTATAGGCAGTTTTATACGCCTACAGATACCCCCTCTAAAGTTTTCCAGCCTCGTTCTTTTATAGAAGAGTCTGGAATACTTTGGATATGATCGTCCCCATCTTCAATCGGTATAACGGGGCCTTGAAATGGCTTCTGTTCTCGATTCTTTCAATCCTCCAGGCTATTCGGTGCTTTGTCGAATGCTTAAAAAGGTTCCGGTGCTGCATTTATTGTCTGACCGTTTGTCGAAATTTTGAACTTGAAGTCGATTCTTGATTTCTTGCCTTTTTAGCTCGAGTTTGCTGCTTCAACACAGAACTAACCATCAGTCGTCGGCATTGAATCTTCGTTTACAACGCGTTGTCCGGCATTTGACACAGTTTATACTCGTACGTCTGCTGGAGTATACACAGTTTAAGCTCTTAAGGAATTAGAGCGTGGCAAATACTTGAGTCACGAGACCAATTTATAAAATTGATGCGTCAACGACCCGTATTTATAGAATTTTTAGCAAATTCTCAGCCATCAACGCGTTTGATAAGCCTTTACCGACTACCGTTTGAGTCGGGCTAGCATGCGGATTGTCTAAATCCGTTCCGCATGTAACGTTAAGCTAAAAGAGTTAACCCTTTTAGTGCTACGATATTGAATACGTAGACTTCGTCTTTCTCCTGTGAAAAGACTAAACAACAACGTGTATGAGACGTTGACTTAGGATTTTTGGCAAATCCTCAGCCTTCAATGGATTTGACGTGCTCTTACCGATTACCGTTTGAATCGGGCTTACATGCGGATTGTTTGAATCCGTTCCGCATGTGACGTTGTGCTAAAGGAATGAACTCCCTTAGACTTTATGCTATGATGTTGAATACATAGGCTTCGCCACTTGTTACGGGAATAGGCTACCCGGCGACGCGTGTTAGGCGTTGACTTTAGGATTTTTGGCTAACCCCCAGCCTTCAACGGATTTGATTAGCCTTTACCGACTACCGTTTGAGTCGGGCTAGCATGCAGATTATCTAAATCCGCTCCGCATGTAACGTTACGCTAAAGGAATGAATTCCCTTAGACTTTGTGCTACGACTTCGAATACGTAGACTTCGCCATTGTTACGGGAATAGGCTACCCGGCAACGCGTGTTAGGCGTTGACTTATCCCTACTTAGGCTTCGGGATAAAGGTCCTCAGAGTCAGGCTCTGGTATCTCTTTCTACGGGTAAAGATTAAACCGGCGACGCGTGTTAGGCATCGGCATATCCTTTCTTAGGATTCAGGATGAAATTCCCCATGCGTGTAAGGCATGGATTTTGGTGTTATTAATAACAACCTGCCACAATGTTGAATATGTGGGCGAGTGTTCTTTTTAATGGTTAAGAACTAACCGGCAGCGCGGATTAGGCGCAGACTTATCCCTGCTTAGGTTTCAGGATAAAATACCCCAGAATCGAACTCTGGTGTCTTTTTCTATGGAGAAAGACTAAACCGGCAGCGCGTGTTAGGCGCAGACTTATCCCTGCTTAGGATTCGGGATAAACTTCCTAGAATGAATCCTAAATTCTTGGAAAAGGATTGGTGTGGGAAGGAAGAATTTTATATTCTATTCCCCAAACAAGGAAGGAAGAATTTTATATTCTATTCCCAGTTGGAAAGGAGACTCTAGGTGGGATCTCCACCCCCAGAATTGAAAAGATTCGGATAACCCTAACTGTTGGAAGGTTTGATTACCGAGCTAAAGATGGAATTTCTCATTTATCGAGAGTGAACTGTGGTTTTGGTCCTAACTGTAGGAATGTTTGACCAAACGAGAGCTTGAGATGACCCTAACTGTAGGAAGGTTTGATCACTCGATTTGAAAGTGGACCTCTCGTTCATTGGAGGAATCGAGAGGGGATTTTGGTTTTGGCCCTAACTGTAGGAAGGTTTGACCAAGCGGGAGGTTTGAGACGATCCTAACTGTAGGAAGGTTTGATCGCTCGATTTGTGGGCCTCTCGTTCATTGACGGAATCGAGAGGGGATTTTGGTTGTGGTCTTAAGATTTGACCGGGTAAACGTTGGGTTTAGTGCTTATCATTTTATTTGTAATGACCGGGTTATCCCTAAGAAAAATTATATATAACATTCTTTTGGGAACTTCCCGTTACATGAATTATCCACCCCCAGCTTTTCTTGCGAAACTAGGTTTATCATTGTATTGGCTACATGATCGGGTTATCCTTAAGAATACCACGCATGGCACTCTTCAGGAACTTCCCGTGGAAGAAAGGAAATAGTTTAGACTCATATACCTATTAGAGTATCAGGGAGCAGTTTAACCTCTTATACCGGTCGGAGGATTGAGAAGCAGTTTATACTCATATACTCTTCGGAGTGTTAAGACGCAGTTTATACTCTTATACTTATCGGAGTGTCAGGAAGCAGTTTATACTCTTATACCGGTCGGAGTTTTGCCGTTCTCAACTGGCTTACTCTAGCGTTATGACGCCGGCTTCAACCAAGGTCTGGATACTATTCTTTAAAGTAAAGAAGGCCTTGGTGGGATTAAGGACCCTCCTGTGGTATGCGCAGTACTTCGGATCTGCAGTATTGTCAGCTTCCTCCTGATTCATGATCGGTGGAAGTTTAATCTTGTTATTTTTAAGGAGTGATTTGAAGATGGCTGGAACATCTTCGTCCTTGAAGGAGTACTCTTTTTGAGGCCTCTGATCCGAAGTCTTCTGCTGTCTCCAGGACTGCTGTTGTGATGTTTGATTAGCATCAACAGCCACTGCAGGTGTCTTGCCCTTACCACGGGAGGCGAAGTTAGAATTCGGAGGCTTAGTTGTTGATTGACCCCTCTCGGCTTTCTTCTTTCGGAGGAAGCGTTCGGCTTGTTCACCGCACACCTTCAAGTCTTTCCAAGTGTTGGACGGTGCTGTCCCCATTGCTTCCAACACGTCCAATGAAAGGTTGTTGTGGCAAGTCTGGAGAATGAACTCCTCCGTGATCGGGTCCCGACAGTTCATCGCCTTGTTCCGGAACCTTTTGACGAAGGTATCCACTAATTCCCCATCTTTCTGTTTCTCGTTGAGCAACGACCCGATGGATATCTCGGTATCGTCGTCAAAGAAATTGGTGAGGAATTTAGTCTCCATGTCATCTCAACTATTCACGCTACCTGGCTTGAGGTGGCGATACCAATCGAAGGTGGCTCCACGAAGTGTACCAACGAAGGACCGTAACATCAGAGGCTCATTACCAGAGATAATACCCAAATGCGATTTGAAATAAATCAAATGCTGAGTGGGGGAACCTTTCCCATCAAACGACGTGAAGTTGATTAGACTAAACTTTGCCGGATAGGGGATTGATTCCCACTCTCTTGGGTATGGACAAGGAATGCCCGTCTTCTTCATCTCTTGAGCGAAAATCAACGTATTGATCTTGCTTTCGAGGTTTTTGATTTTCAGACTTTCACCCGAGTTTTCATCAGCAGGATTCTGAGGTGGAACCGTGGTGTTGTGACTAGCATCCTAATTGCCACCCCCTGCATTAATGGGAGGATCATTGGCATTACGAGTTTCATCCGCACCCGCATTCTTAACTTCCTGAAAAACCTGATTACGGCGGCTTGGTTCGCCTTGATGGTTCCTCAATGCCTGGATTTGTTGGTCATGCATCTCTCTCATAGTCTGCATGGCCATATGCATTTCGAACTTAAAGCTCTCTTGCTGTTTAGCCATGGCTTCTTCGAGCATCTTAGCCACTTGTTCCGTGCTTATCATCAGCGACTCGCGGGGTTCCCCCTCACTGGACACTGTATTATCTGATGCGACCGTTGAGCAAGCATCCGACTCTTCACCTTCTGAAGGTAGTCTTGTCCGAACCCTACTATAAGTTCCTCGTGCGATGGCTCCAGACTGCAGACAGGTTAGACGTCGGGATGCTTTCAGAATCGACTCGAGATTATCCCGTGCCGATGTCCTTTTGCTGGTCATGTTAGCGGTGACCCTCGGAAATTCTCCATCTTCAACCGCCGTTCTTCTTCGTCGGAAACGCCTAAACCTTGGCTTTGGCATTTCAGTGCTGAGCCTCTCGAAAACCGAAACTCTTTCGGGGACCGTCTTAATGTAGTTATACTCAGACAATACCACCCGGATGAGTTTGGAACAGGGGCATTGATTCTCTAGCCTTTGAGGACTCCTCTTCCTAGTTTTCTTCGTACCCCCAACACGATAGTACAACTCGTCTGTTTGAAGGTCGGAGTAACCTATCGTGTGTTGGCACAACTTCTCAGGTATAACGTTATTATCATCGGACGTCAACGTTTCCTTCTGAGGGCAAACTACCTTCTTTGGGCTTTCAAAAGTTACGCACCTCGAAACATGCCTTTGTGGGCGTGAGTTCTCAGCGAACTCCTGGACTTCGATGCGCAAATTGGCGCGCGCAGCTGCCTTGAACACCTTGTCGTGCTGAAATGATGGCAACCCCCAGCATGTTGAGTCGTTCGGGGCTTCTTCATCGGGCCCAAACGTTCTTGAACTGGAGTTTTACATCGTCCATCGGGAAGTGGGCCGAGGCGCTCCAAAACTGACTTCTTTCTCAGGGATGATTCTGCGTGACCTCCTGGAGTAGCCATGGGAATTGTCAGTGACTTCGTTTGGTTCGCCGGAGGTTGAATCTGCTTCGAAGGCTGCGAAGGTTGCTCTTTGGCCTGAATCACCACTTCGGACTTCGGCCTCCAGACCTTGCGGGTTGATGGCGACTTTTTGGCCACCTCTTTCTGTAGCCTTCTACGGGCTTCTTGGACTTGAGCCTGTGCCTGCGCTGACATCGCGCGGCGCTTGCGAATGCGCTCTTCCAATGTCGAACGGTTCCGTTTAACACGGACCCATTCGTTGGTTGGCGGCTTGGAGGAGCTGCCATTCATCATTTGTTGAGGCTGTTTGCCTCTCTTGTTCTTCAGATCCGCGTTGTAGAGGATCCCGTCAACTGACTCCATGGTCTTTGCGAATTGCTTCGCAAGGCATTGACGTTGCCTTTGACGGGCTCTCTTCGAGAGAGTCACCACGCCCTCTGTGGCGGTAGGGTTGGCCAGAGGAGATCCGACCTGGTTGGGAATTGGAGGGATCTCACCCGATGCGACTTTGGCATCCAACGGGGCAAAATCTTTGTTGGTATTTTCAACGTCTTCATACCAACGAGTTTTTCTCCTGGAGGAGAACTTCTTGGACTTGTTGGACTTGCGAGGGGAGGTAGATCCGGACGAGGATGACAGATACTCCTCGAACTTTTGTTGGTCGAATTCATACTCGACCTCCTCCTCGACCGGGATCGGGATCCGCGGCTGCGACGCAACGATCTCGGCAGCGAGATCGGTGGCTCCCACTGTGGTCGCCAGATTGTTCGCGGGAAAAATCGTGTCTTTCTTCATTGATTCCATTGCACACTCTTGTAATAATTTATTGATTACAAAGTTCCGGTCTTTTTATAAGATCCGGTTACAATAAAAAATCAAATAAAAGAAATGAAAAAAGATTACAACTTTCTCCTTTTGTCAAACAAATCGCGAGCTCCTGTTTTGTGGTCGCTCGCTTGCGTGGGTTGTTTGCCTGCGCCGGGGTTGATCCGTTGACCACCGCGCGATCTAGATCCAGTCGGATCTACACAGTATGACGGGTATTATTTTGCCAAGGAAATAATAGCCGGGGGATTAGTTAACCAAGGAAATAATCACCCTAATCTCGGGATCAAAGACCAAGCTTTGATCCGGAGTATAACTACGTAGATCTGAGATCCGACTTACTCTCGAACTCCTGCCTTTTGTGACGTTGACGATCGCCGAGCACCGGATCTGAAAGTCCAAGTCTTTAAGGTTCTAAAGCTTTAATCTTTTTTAGATCTGAGCTTCGAATCCTGCAGGGCTTCGCCTCTCTCCAATTTTTCCCAACCACTCAAAATGATGAACCACCTCTCCTATTTATAGGAGAGCTGAACTGTGCCTGCGGCACAAGGTGGCCGGCCACCAAGTGGCTTGGCCACCGAGCCACCAATGGGTGGCTCGGCGGCTGAGCCACCCATTTTGGGGTGGCTCGGCCTCCGAGCCACCCTAGGGTGGCTCGGCGGCCACCGAGCCACCATGGGGTGGCTCGACCACCCCTTGGTGGCTCGGCTTTGGCCGAGCCACCTTGGTGGTTCGGCTTTTGGCCGAGTCTCCCAGGTGTGACGCCGTTGTGTCCGTTTTCCGGTTGTGGTGTTGATTGGTTCGGACCCGATTCGTTGACCTGATTTGGCAGTAAATCCGGTTCCTGATTAGGCAGTAAAACCGCTTCTGAATTCGAGTCCGAAACTGATCTTGATTCGATCGTGATTCATCCGAGTCCGCTATTGGTTGGATGACTCGTTGATTCCTCAACCCGTTGGCTTGATTCCGTACGCGAGTGGATTTATCCGTTGTTTGCGTACGGTTCGTCAGCTTCGTGGCCTCGTTAGTCCGCTTCGTCGCGTATCGTTTGGCTTCGGTGTTTGCGGGCTAATGGTCTTGTTTGGATACGTCGCCCGATGGTCTGTTTGTCGATCAGCGTCGTCGAGCTGTGTTAAGGGACCTATAGGCAGTTTTATACGCCTACACCGGCAAGTCATCATTTACTTCTGCCGTATCCGTTGTCGGGTTTGCCGCCAAAAGATCACAAATTACTTGTCCTTTGATCGACTTCTGCTGTTTGAAGTGCAAATCATATTAGGACAAGAGAAGGGCCCACTTCGCTAACCGACAATTCATAGAGGCCGGTTGCGTCATAAATACCCGTACTGGATTAACGTTAGAAATGACGTAAATCGTCTGTCCAACCAAGTAATGCCGCATCTTTTGTATTGCGAACACCAATGCGAGGCATTCTTTCTCAATCATCGGATATCGAGACTCGGCGCCTACTAAGGTCCGACTTAAGTAATAGACTGCCTGTTCGTGGCCGTTATCATCGTCTTGTGCTAGTAAAGCACTTATCGAGTGGTTCATCGCCTTGAGGTAAATCAAGAACGGTTTACCTGATTTCGGTGCAACGAGAACAGGAGGATTCGTCAGATATGTTTTGATATTTTCGAGTGCTTTTTGTCAAACGTCGTCCTAAATAAATGACACACCTTTCTTGTTTAGCTTAGAGAATGGTTGGCACATCCCAGAAAGATTTGAGATGAACCACCGGATGTAAGCTAAACGCCCTTACAATCCTCTGAGTTCTCTTAGATTTCTAGAGGGTTGCAGTTCATGTATCGCCTTCACCTTATCGGGATCGATATATATACCTTTAGTGGTAACGACGAATCCAAGGAATTTTCCGCTGGACATTCTAAGGAAGGATTTAGTGGGGTTCATCTTCAATTGATGACTCCGCATGAGATCGAACATCGTCTTCAAGTCCTTGATGTGATCTTCTTTGTTGCGGCTTTTTACAACCAAATCATCAACGTAGCATTCGACTGTTTTCCTGAGATGTTCTTGGAAAATCTTAGTCATTGCTCGCTGGTACGTGGCGCCTGCATTCTTTAGACCGAAAGGCATCACCGTGTAGCAAAAGACACCGAGGGACGTTCTGAACGCTGTATGCTTCTCGTCATCTGGGTGCATCTTGATTTGGTTATATCCTGAAAAGCCATCCATAAAAGACATTCTCTTAAATCCGCATGTATTGTCGATAATGACATCCGTGATTAGGAGAGGAAAGTCGTCTTTTGGACATGCTGTATTCAGGTCCCTGAAGTCGATGCAAATCCTAATTTTACCGTTCTTCTTCATGACTAGAACAATGTTGGCTAGCCAGTCTGGATGTTGCTCCTCTCGGATAAACCCTAATTTGATCAATTTCTTAACCTCTGCCTCAATGGCTTCCATAATCTGTGGACGAAACCGTCTTTGCTGTTGTTTTACAGGTTTGGCATCCGACTTGATATCGAGGCGGTGTATTGCCACATTGGGGTCGAGCCCTGGCATGTCTTCATAGTTCCAAGCGAAGACGTCAATATATTCCCTGATGAGAGCAATTAATTCCTCCTTCTCATTTGAGGGAAGACTATCGCTGATGAATATAGGCTTTGGGTTGGCCTCGTCGCCCATGTTAATTTGGACTATTTTATCTTCAGTGGGGGGTTCCCTTTGTTCAAACCTATCACCATACTGCATGTTCAGGTGATGAAGCCATGGGTCTTCCCATGTTGACATTTGATCATCGTTCTCCATTGTGGATGGATCAGCTGTAGCCATGTTCGTCATTAGGGCTTTGAATACTTCCCCCAGACTTGTATCGGAATCCCATTCTGAGGGATCTGACGAGTACCCATCTGTGTATTGCTCAGATAATTGGTTATTGATTAACCAGCAACATTCGTCTTCTGAAGAAGAGACATACCCTAATCCTCGTCTGAATTTATAATAATCATCCGGTTTCCCTTTTGGTACATATGCCGCTTTGGCTGGAATACGGGAACCTCGATCGAAGTATAAACCTTCTCCGAGTGTGAAATCATATCCCTGTTTTTCCATGAGCTTGCGTGCTTCCGAACTATACTTAGATAAATGTCGACCAGGTTTGTCATCATTCTCAACTTCCCTTAAGAAATGATCTAGTAATGGAAAACTCTCTCCTTTACCATAAATCACTTCTTTTTCGCCTCCTATTTTGGCAGGGACGATCAGGGTTGTTCTGAAAGAATGCTGGAGGTGTTTCTTTGTTATATAGGACGATCGAAGCGGCGTATATAAATCGGGATTATCATACAACCCCTTTATTGCATCATCAAGAGACAGTGAGTACTCTAAATCATCATTTATTTCATTATTGGCAAGTTGCCAGTTACAACTACCATCTGACGATTGTTCATCGTCAAGATTAATTACCAAGGGTACAATGTCATTTAAAACAAAACCTCCATCGTAATCAAGTCCGGCTTTGGTATCAGCTTCTTCTCCGCTGTCCGTGCCCTGGGCTGATGATTCAGTATCGGATTCGTTACCATAAAGGAGAGAATCAGTGAAATAATTCTCAAACCCTTTGAATGGTTGCTTATCCGCGACCACCGTCCTAACCTTATTATCAGTGTCGACATATTTCAAACACTGATGGAGAGTGGAGGGGATTATAACGTTACTATGGATCCAAGGTTGACCCAATAGTAAGTTATATGAAGTCTCGGCATCAATCACATAACATGTGACTTCCGTCTTCAAATCACCCATTTGACATTTTATTCGGATCTTACCCAAGGGTCTTGACCCGCTAGAATTGAATCCGTAGATAACAGTGCCTGTGGACACCAACTTACTCACTGGAATGCCGAGGCTATGCATCAAGCGAAGCGGCATAATACTCACAGCGGAACTCGGATCCACTTGGATTCGGTTGACTTCGCTGGAGCCAATGTACCCATTGAAATATAGGGGTCGATCATGGTTCGAATTCTTCGTCTGCATATCCTCTTTGGTGAAGCTAATGCAGGGAAGGTTTTTAGCCGCTATATTGCAATGTTGAATTAACAATTCTCGCTCTTCAGGTATCGGCTTGATCTAAGTAAGGAACACTTCTGTATTGGCCAAGGCTTCTTGTAAGGCTTCCCTGGTTTCTTTAGACAACCGTAGCAACTCATACAATGTTATCCGCGCTGGAATGTTAGCTAGTTGAGCCATGATATCGAAGATGCGCGGAGTGTTCGAGCTCTCCGGTTTATCTCTTCCAATCGGACGATTGAAATGAGACTGCCTCGGATTCTGAACCTCCTGGGGCTTCTTTTCTTTCTGTTTATCAGCCGGCTTTCGTCGAGCGTCTTTAACCGGTCTAGGAGTCGTAGTTATTCCTAGTTCCATGAGAGTTTTGGCTGGTCCCAGTTTAGTCACCCCCTTCTCAGCTAACTGATCACTAGGTGATGGATAGTTGAAGTGATACTGATTTCCGCTTCTAGTGGCAAAAACTTCTTGTTCTTCTTCGGAGAGCGGGAAGGTAGGAGCTTCATCACCATCCTCTTCGAAGATCGCGGAAGTAGCATTGCAGGACTTGCCTTTACCCTTTCTAGTCAAGGAAGTCGCCCACTGATCGTCTTCAATAAGATCAGGATGGACCCAGAGAATTTCGCCGTTTGGGGCTGTGTGTGGCACAAGTCCTTTTTGGCGTTGTCCGTATGGGTCGTTGTTTACTATCTTCATTCCTACTTTGGTGATGCGTTTTGGTTCAAACCATGCTGTTGGTACTGATCCAAAGCTAATTGATACTGCATTTGCTTCTACATTCTTAGGCGGCTTCGGGGTTATGACGCCTACATCAATTAACACCTGGATCTTATCCTTGAGATGGTAGCATGACCTTGTAGGGTGATGGACCGCTCTATGGTATGCGTAATACTTCGGATCCGTCACTTTGCTGGCCCCTTCTTGATCCACGATCGCCGGCAGCTGGATTTTGTTATTTTCCAATAGGTACTTAAAGATGACGGGAACTTCGTCATCTTTAAAGGAGTACACTTTAGGAAATCTTGGCTTCGAAGATTTCTACTTCTGAGGCCGTTGTTCCATTGCGACTGCGATTGTTGTGGTGCTCGTTGCTGCGGCTGTTGCTGAGGTTGCAATTGGAAAGTTTGATTAGCATCAACTGCATTAGCATGTGCCTTACCTTTCCCTCGTGGGACGAAATTCTACGTTGGAGCATTCGTCGCCTTTTGGCCTCTTTCCGCCTTCTTCTTTCTGAGGAATCGCTCGGCTTGCTCTCCTCAGACCTTCAAATCCTTCCATGTTTTGGATGGTGCTGTCCCCATTGCTTCCAACACGTCCAATACGAGGTTGTTGTGGCAAGTCTGGAGAATGAACTCCTCAGTGATCGGGTCCCGACAGTTCATCGCCTTGTTTCGGAACCTTTTGACGAAGGTATCAACTAATTCCCCGTCTTTCTGTTTCTCGTCAAGCAACGACCCGATGGATATCTCGGTGTCGTCGTCGAAGAAGTTAGTGAGGAATTTAGTCTCCATGTCGTCCCAGCTATTCACACTTCCTGGCTTGAGGCGGCAATACCAATCGAAGGCGGCTCCACGAAGAGTGCCAACGAAGGACCGTACCATCAGAGGCTCATTACCAGAGATAACCCCTAGGTGTGATTTGAAGTAAATCAAATGCTGAGTGGGTGAACCCTTCCCATCAAACGGCGTGAAGTTAATTAGATTGAACTTCACCGGATACGGGATTGATTCCCATTCTCTTGGGTATGGACAAGGAATGCCCGTCTTCTTCATCTCTTGAGCGGAAATCAACGTATTGATTTTGCTCTCGAGGTTTTTAATCTTCAAACTTTCACCTGTTTTTTCGTTAGCATTCTCATTACCACCCCCTGCATTGACGAGAGGATTATTGGCATTATGAGCTTCATCCACATGTGTGTCCTCATCTTCCTGATTAACCTGGTTACGACGACTTGGTTCGCCTTGCTGGTTTGTCAGTGCTTGGATTTGTTGGTCATGCATTTCTCTTATATTCTGCATGACCATCTGCATTTCAAACCTGAAACTCTCCTGTTGTTTAGCCATGGCTTCTTTGAGCATCTTGGCCACTTGTTCCACACTTATCATAAGTGACTCGCGGGGTTGTCCCTCGTTGGATACTGTATTATCTGATGCAACCGCAGAGCCGGCATCCGATTCTTCATCTTCTGAAGGTAATCTTGTCCGAATACTACAATAAGTTGCTCGTATGATGGCTCCAGACTACAGACGGGTTACACGCCGGGGTACTTCCGGAATCGACTCAGGATTATCCTGTGTCGACGTCCCTTTGCTGGTCATATTAGTGGTGACCCTTGGAAATTCTCCATCTTCAACTACCGTTCTTCTTCGTCGGAAACGCCTAGGCCTTGGTTTTGGCGTTTTGGTATTGAGCCTTTTGAAAACCGAAATTCTTTCGGGGACTGTATTGGTGCATTTGCACTCAGACAATACTGCCCGAATGAGTTTGGAACAGGGGCATTGAGTATCTAGTTCTCGAGGATGTTTCCGGTAAAAGTTGCTGTTTTCATTGATGTTCTCTTTTTCGAGATCTGTTACAACTTTGAGCGTTACAACAGAGTTTAAATGAAAACAAAAGATTACAACTTAAACGAAAATAAACACGAGAGCCCGGTTTGGTACGGTCTCGCTTGCGTGGGTTGTTGGCCTGTGACGGGGACGTCGATGTCCGTGGACCGCCGACTCTTCAAGATCCTTGCCGGTAAAATCCGGCAGAGTTTCGTCTATCCGCGTAGGATATAGAAACAGAACCTCGTCGATCCGCGCAAGATCTAGAGGTTATAAGCGTATATCTCGGCTAAAACGAGATAATAGCTCTTCTTAGTGCCACCGCTAAGGAGCAACACTAAGGATCAGAGAGGGGGTTGAATGAACCTTGATGAAGAATTCCGACTCCTCACTCCAGCAGGGCTTCGCCGCTTCCAAACTCCGGAATTTCAGATCTCGAGGATAATCCCAAGACCGGAAATTCTTCTCCCAAAGCTAAATCAGAGCCAAATCAAGAGCCCTTGTAAATGGAGGGCTAAGGGGGCTATTTATAGCCATAAGAGAGCACCTAGGGGCCATATGGACACCCCAAGAGGAGAGACACCCCCCTAGGGGTGTCCTGGCCAAGGCCGGGACACCCCCCATGGGGTGTCTCGGCCAAGGCCGGGACACCCCATGTGGGGTGTCTCGAGCCAGCCGAGACTTGTTTGGGTGTTCCCGGTTCAGCCCCGGGGTCGTGCCGTTGTCCCGCTGTTGACTCGCCGTTGACTTTTCGTCCGAACTCGGATTTGAGTGATTTCGGATGCGTTGGAATCGTGACGGCGAGCTCTGTAGGCCCCGATGGTTGGATTATCTGTGGGGTGATCGGGGCACAGCGGGTGTTGGTCCGATTGCGGTGATCGCGGGGTTTTCGGTCAACCCGTATCCTCGTGATTCTGACATTCTGTCGGCTCACGTAATCCGTCGGTTTGCTTCAGTCGCTCACCGGCGTCATTTGAGCTCTTGTGAACCGGGTAGTGATGTTCGATGCCTACAGATACCCCCTCCAAAGTGTTTCAGACTCGTTTCTTTTATAGAAGAGCCCGGAATACTTTGGATATGATTGGTCCAGCCTTCAGTCGGCCTAAGGGACCTGTGGTTTGCTTCAACTCTCGGCTCCTTCGATCTTCGGTTTATCCGGTGCTTTGTCGAATAACCGAAGTTGTTTCGGCGCTGCGTTTATCGCCTGGCCGTCGTTGGAGTCTCGAGTTTACAGCTGGTGGGTTGAGTTTGGCTCGTGTCATTGAATTGACTTTCGAACTTGCTACCCCTGTCACATCGTGTTGACTTGGGGTTTTGGCTCACTGTGAGTTGACTTTTTGTCGCAACGCGCTGAATGACGTTGACCTAAGGTTACGCGTTGACCGGCGTCCACCTTAGGGTTTCGGAACCGCTTGGGTTGACTTTTGTCATCACGTGTTGACTTTCGTCGCCACGTGTTGACTTTTGCTGCAACGCGCTGTCCGGCGTTGACCTAGGGCTACGCGTTGACCGGCGTCCACCTTAGGGTTTTGGAACCGCTTGGGTTGACATTCGTCGTCACGTGTTGACTTTCGTCACCCTGTGTTGACTCTTGTCGCAACGCGCTGTCCGGCGTTGACCTAAGGATACGCGTTGACCGGCGTCCACCTTAGGATTTTGGAACCGCTTGGGTTGACCTTCGTCGTCACGTGTTGACTTTCGTCACCCCGTGTTGACTTTTGTCGCAACGCGCTGTCCGGCGTTGACCTAGGGCTACGCGTTGACCGGT
>BQKN01066376.1:101548-112801 GCA_022839385.1 Asparagus kiusianus | reverse complement strand
TTCGTCGTCACGTGTTGACTTTCGTCACCCCGTGTTGACTCTTGTCGCAACGCGCTGTCCGGCGTTGACCTAAGGATACGCGTTGACCGGCGTCCACCTTAGGGTTTTGGAACCGCTTGGGTTGACCTTCGTCGTCACGTGTTGACTTTCGTCGCCACGTGTTGACTTTTGTCGCAACGCGCTGTCCGGCGTTGACCTAGGGCTACGCGTTGACCGGCGTCCGCCTTAGGGTTTTGAAACCGCTGATCGTTGATGTGTGAAGCTCAACCATATCCTCAATCGCCGGCGATGAAAATGAACATCGGGGGATCGAGAAATCGTTCGGGGGCTTAAAACGCTGTCCGGGGGGAACAAAACACTGTGTAGGGGCCAAAACCCGGGCGAAACACCCCGGGGTGCCTCGGCAATGCCGAGACACCCTTGGGGTGTCTCGGCAATGCCGAGACACCTCTAGGGGTGTCTCCCCTTTTGTGGTCCCCCCTCTCTCTTCTTTTGTCTCTTGTACACCTAGGCATGGTCCCCCCCTTCTTATTTTGAATTTCAAGAGAAAATCTCCCCCTCAAAACCGAGCTCTCCTCCTTCTCCATTCGGTTTTGGTCTTCTTCCTCAAACTTCTCCATTAAAGTTTTGAAGAACACATCTAATCACGAGAAAGCTCGGGTTTTGGTGGGTACCCATTTGTCGGATTTTTCTCCTCTTCCAAACGAAGGTCTCGGCCTCCATTTCCAAGCTCAAAGGGGAACTTATTTGATTTGGGTAAGATCTCTCTTCCATCCTCCTATTCCCTTGTAAAATTTGCATTTTTATGCTTGCAAATAGGCTAGGGATTATGTATGTAATATACTCTTGGGGAGTTTATTGCAAAGAACCGAAACTTTGGGGATTTTTTGTGCAAAATAGGTGATAGCCGAAATTTGAGGGGCTTATTCGCAAAATGTGGCTGAAATTTTATGGGGGTTTTTGTGCAAACATGAATTGAAACTCGGGATTAGGGTTCATGTTTGTTTCCTCAAGAGAGGGGGGGTGCTTTGTGCAAGAAGGTCAAAGGAATTGTTTGGAGGGGTTTATTTGCAAAACAGCCCATATAATTTTCTGGGGTCTAATTTGCAAAATAACCACGAATTTGGGGCTGAAATTCAGAGAGTGTTGACCCCAAACCCTTGATCGAATTTTTGGTAAAGGCACGTGGATGCAAAACCAAAAGTTCGAGGAGGGGCTTTTATGTAAAATTGACCAAATTCTGCAAAAGGACTTATTTGCAAAATTTGATCAGAATTATAGGGTACCGGGACGTTAGATGATCAAGTATAACGACCACGACCTGAGTCACACGTGTCCTTGACCTGAATTTGGCCTTGAGCACGGGGGGTATTTTGGGTATTTCGCCAAAATTTATCGCGAAACGACGATTATCGTTTTGCGTACACGAAATTCGTCGGTTTAATTAGACTTTAACTGTAAAGTCCTATTTGTTTATAGGATTTCAAGTCCAAGTGCTTAATTTCCCCTTTTTCGATATTTCGTGTATTATATGTTGTACCTGATGTACTGCTCTTCACTGCAGATTTGTGATGTCTTCCCGTCGTGCTCAGCTTTCCAGGAGTCGCTCCCACTCGCAGCACAGCGAGGAGGAGGCTCCCGCTGTATCTTCTTCAGCGGCTTCTTTTTACGGGGGTGAGAATTTTATACTTTCTGTATCCCGGATTGACCTCTCGCGGGTCATGAAGGAAGAACCGATACCCCTCGCGCGGGGGTTAAGGTCTGTATCCCGGATTGACCTCTCGCGGGTCATGCAGGAAGAACCGATACCCCTCGCGCGGGGGTTAAGGTTTCAGACTTGTCTTGCTTTAGCCAATTCAAGTCTTCGGATATATCGGGGCGATCTCGTGTCGTCTTACACCTTACAGGTCGGTATATATTATCACGGTATCTACGTGATGATACGTACCGTCCTCTTGGTGTAGGACGCTCGAAATCGTCACTCCGGTTATCCCGCGAGTAATCTTATGACATGAATTTTCTAATTCCATCTTCATGCTCTGTTGCAGTCGATTTTCCCGGGGGGAGTCTTCCTCACCATGCCCCTACCGGTTGCAGCAAGGAAGTGTTCTCTTCAGCCTCCGCTAGGCAGATCATCGATCCCCTTCCGCAGTTTGGCCATGATCGTTCGGACGGATTCTGTCGTCTGATAAAGGAGGGAGGGCGTCACTGTTTACGCCAACTTATCACCGATGCTCCCCTTACCGCAGATGCTACTTCTACTGAGGCTTTAAAGAAGCCAGATTTCCTATTCGGGGATCGCACCGAGGATCCTGCCGTGCTGACTCTTGCAGAGGAGCATTGGCTAACCCTTGACGAGGGAGCTCTTTTATATATTCCTTCCATTCCTCGCCAGTGTTCTTTTACTCTCTTGGAGAGACAGGCTGTGGGGCGACAGATGTCCTGGTCTCTTACCAATGCTGCTGTCCACATCCAGTGCAGATACATTTCTCATCATAAGCGTCCCGGTTCTCTGGGGTATCAATCCATTTGCGGTCTTCACCCCGGGATCATGGGTCTCGACACCGCACCTCCAGGCGAGGTGTCGGCGGCTGCTCTTACCGTGAAGAATCGTCTAGCTCAGCTTGGAAGACAGTTACCTCCACTGGATTACCGATGCTACGGTTGGGCTTCTTCGCCGGGCAAGGGGTGGTGGACCCGCATGACCGGCTATGTTCTGGGAAGGTGGGAGAGGGATCTGAAAGATAGTGGGTTATATGCGCCCATACGAGCTGCCATGTACGGGATCCTAGTCAGTTGCCACCACTTTTTGGCACTGTTAGAGACATACATGCCTGATAGCAACACTTTCCTCACAAGCGGCGGGGAACTAGGGCTGGCCCTTCATGAGATGCACCAGGTTTCGGGCCTTCCGATGGGGAATTGCCCGTATCAGGAGTACTTTCCTTCCAACCAGCAGTTGGATTTGCTAAAGAAAGATAGCCGTGATATGTATGACACGCTTTGGGATCTCACATGTCACTACCATACCTCACTGCTCCAAACGTCTGTTCCAGCTAAGACGAAGAAGAAGATCAGCTTGAAGCAGTTCGCCGTTTATTTGTTTCAAAACCTGGAGGGTGATTTCGTTGGACCTATCCGTGAGTTGGATGTCTTGGACTTCACCACTATTAACGAGCTGATGGAGAAGAATGAAACTCATTCTTATACTATTGCTAGCGCCGAGGGAGCTTTTCCCGCCGGGACCACGTTCCGTTCTTTCCTCCGTCGTGCGCAGAAGTCTATAGAGCCTCGGTCTCTGTTGGCCGGCTACCTCGCACTCTGGTTGAAGAAGTGCGTTGTGCCATACCAGTCTTCGGATGACTTACCAGTCGAGGTGCTCTTCCTGGCAGTCCAGTTAGCCTATGGGCGGGAGCTGTCCCTGCTTCCAGCGATGGTGGCCAGCATTCATTGCGGGCTCAGGGGCGTAGTTCGTGTTCTTACCCATGTGGGTTCTAAGCCCTCGACCGAGCTTACCTGCCCAAAGGTTGAGCTGCCTTATGCTTATTTGATGGCGTGGTTCGTTCTACACCGGCCTGACTTGATGTCGGCTCCCCGCATCATTGACACTCCTGTTCCTTTCCTACAACTGTTGGAGAGGAGTAGGTGGCTTGGGAAGAAATTTGAAGATGTGCAACAAGAACTTCAAGTTCGTCGGAACTGGGAGCTCTTCAAATGCTTTCCTCACTTTTGTGGACGTTATGGCGAGGAGTTGACTGATATGGAGAAACCCCGAACTAACCGGACTGCTCTCGACGTCGGTTGCTTCCGATGGCTGGTGAACATCCGCATCGGGTATCTTGTTCTTCGGGTGAAGAACCGCTGCCATATCGAGCCTTACCTTCCCTGTCGTTTCGCACGTCAGTTCGGCTACGACCAACTATATGTTGGGAACCCGAGCCGTGGTTTACAGGTTAAGGGAGGGCTTGTCGACGGTATACGAGCGTGGTTATGGACTATGGTTGGTTGCACCGGGGCTCAGTTTGCTCTTCCTTCGTATAAGCGCAAACCGATGATCACCTTCCTTAGCTGCAAGTGGTTCCTTTTTGCCTATGAATCCATAGGTGTGAAGAGCCTTTCGGAGTTAGAGTCTGAGCACTTGGTTCAGGCTGCTATGACGGCCGCTCGGAAGCAGGGAAAGAGGCTTGCTCAATCTCCTCCTTCAAGCAGAGTTGGTGGAGAGCACCTTCCTGCGGACGGCGATGAAGCTTTTGAGGAGGAAATGGGCATAAACACCGACCAAGTAGAACTTGATGCAGGTTTGTCATGCTTCTTGACTCTCTTCTCCTCAACTTTGGTACGTGAAGTAATCCTTGTTGTTTCAGGTGGATCGGCCGATGACCATGAGCCTCTCGCCTCACATCGTGCGAAATCCAAGTTTGGTGGACAAACTCCGCACAATCGTCCCGTCGGTTCCCAGAGGGGTGGTCCTTTGAAAAGGAAGAAGGTTGCCTATAGACCTCCTGTTGATCAACGCTCTCATGGAGTAGATTCTGGAGGCTTTGCCGACAGGGAGGAAGGTAACCCTCCGCTACTTTCAATATTTTGACATGATTTACCTTCTGGGATTCATAACCGTGCTTTATGTTTCAGGGTTCCTTGAAGAGGGTGAACTTCCATTGCCTCCTGCATCCCCTGGTCCGGATAACATGGATTGCTTCGTGCAGCAGATGTGCGACGCCCTTCATGACGGTTCTCTGGGCATCGATTTGAACATTGATCTTGGGCCAGAGTATAGTGTCGAGCCCACCGCTTCTTACTCAGGTATACCTGCATCTGATAATATCTCTTTTGATCAGGGGGAAAGAGAACTCGACTGAGGGTGAATCCTTTCGTGATGTAGGCTTTGAAGACCAGGGGAATGCCTCTGCGCCGAGTTTCTGTGGTCCTGACGCTGGGCTGCTAGTCGATATGCTGGCTGAACAGGCCGCCAGAGGACCTGCGGGACCGCCCTTTACGAGCGATACACTCACAGGTACATCATTAGCCACCAGGACTGATTCTCCCTTGACTACCGACCCTCCCCGTGTTGCAGAAGATGATGGACTTGCAGGTATGCCGATGATCTTATCACCCTGATTCTCTTTATTTGCCTAAATTTCTATTTTGACTAATAAAGAGGTATAACTGTAGGACCAGGCGTTGTGCCTGATGCTGCTGCAGTTTCCGGGGCTGATAGTTTGCCTGAGAGCCATGTCTCTTTGCCACAGCCGAGAGATACGACTGATTTGCCTGCAGGGGTCGATGCACCCTTCATGGCTAATCCTGCCGTTATCTCAGAGTCTGCCGTGCCTCCACCCGAGGGAAGTTCCGCCAGTATAGGTATACTTCGAATTTCCTCTCGGGTTTCCTTGTCGTATTTGATAATCTCTTAACTTCCCCATTGTTGTTTGCAGGAGCTCGATCATCTCTACATGAGTATGTTCGCGTCCTTTTGGCTGATACCGATCCTGAGAAAGAGATTTTTCGCGCGGACCTCAACTTCTTCACCGCCTTTTATAATGGCATGATTGAGAAACTTCTTCTTCGAGGATACTGCTTTGACCAGTTCAGGCGTTCCTTTTCTCGCCACATGCTGATGATGAGGGAAGAAGGATACCCAGAGTTGGCTGATTCCTTTACTGCTGATTTTACTGCTCTGGAGTCAGAGGTTCAAGAATTGAGGGATTTGAAGGCTGGTGGAGCTTCTTCTTTCATGTCCTCTCAGATGGAGGATAGAATGACTCAATGGCGTGACTTGAGATCTTCCATTAGCAGCGAGCTCCGTTCACGCGAGCACTCTGTTGCACAGCTGATGGCCAACCTGGCGAAGAAGGACACCAGCAGAGGCGAGTTACTCAGCTCCCTAGATTCCACTCGTGCAGAGATAGCTAGGCTGAAGGAGGCCTTGGGACGTGCCGAAGAATCTGCTGCTATAATCACCGAGGACCTGGTTGGATTGGAGCGCTCTCGTGAGTGGACGCTCGACAAGCTGGGATCAACACAGGAGGGATTGATGAAGCTGCGAACTGAAGCCGCTGAGGTCTTGAGCAGTTCCGAGGATTCTGTCCGAGCTCGCGTGCAGGCAGAGTTCGAGCAGAGCTATATGGACAGGCTTTCCGGTTTAGAGTCTCACATTCTTAGTCGTCAGCTGCCTTCGGGTTGACGAACTTGTTATTGTATGCTTTTGTCTTGATCTTTTATTAGAGACTCCTTATTTACTTCTTTTTACATGATGTTTCTTGATATGCCGTGGTGTCTTCTTTAATCGGTAAAAGACTAAACCGGCTATACGTGTTAGGTATAGACTTTGGGATTATTGGCCAACCCCCAGCCCTCAACGGGTTTGACGTGCCTTTACCGACTACCGTTTGTGTCGGGCTAGCATGCGATTTGTCTAGGTCCGTTCCGCATGTAACGTTGTGCTAAGAGAGCGAACCCTCCGAGACTTTATGCTATGACTTTGAATACATAGACTTCGTCTTTCTCACGGGAAAGACTACCCGGCAACGCGTATTAGGCGCCGACTTCATCCCTGTCTTTTCTGAAAGCAAAGCCAAGGGAAAGATGAGACTAGAAGTGGGATTTCCACTCCGAGAATCGAAAAGATTCGGATAATCCTAACTGTCGTAAGGTTTGATTATCGAATCGAAAGTTTCGAACGACCCTAACTGTCATAAGGTTTGGTCATCAAATCGAAGGTTCAAATGACCCTAACTGTCGTAAGGTTTGGTCATTTGACTCTGAAGAGGAAGAATTTTATATTCTATCTTCAGCAGGAAAGGAAACTCGAGATGGGATCTCCACCCCCAAGATCCGACAGGTGAAACTAGAAGTGGGATCTCCACTCCGAGAATCGAAAAGATTCGGATAACCCTAACTGTCGTAAGGTTTGGTTACTCGAATCGAAAGGTTCAAACGACCCTAACTGTCGTAAGGTTTGGTCATTTGACTCTGAAGAGGAAGAATTTTATATTCTATCTTCAGCAGGAAAGGAAACTCGAGGTGGGATCTCCACCCCCAGGATCTGACAGGTGAAACTAGAAGTGGGATCTCCACTCCGAGAATCGAAAAGATTCGGATAACCCTAACTGTCGTAAGGTTTGGTTACCGAATCGAAAGGTTCAAACAACCCTAACTGTCGTAAGGTTTGGTCATTTGAATTGAAAGTGGACCTCTCGTTCATTGGAGGAATCGAGAGGGGATTTTGGCTTTGGTCCTAACTGTAGTAAGGTTTGACCAAGTGGGAAATTTGAGAATGATCATAACCGAAAGAAGGTTTGATCGCTCGATTTGTGGACCTCTCGTTCATTGACGGAATCGAGAGTTGAATTTGGCTGTGGCCCTAACTGTCGTAATGTTTGACCAAGCTGGAGTGGTGTGGTGGAGACTATGAGTAGTCAGAAACCACTGAAAGTTCTGCGAGGGGAGAATCAACGATTAGATCTCATCTCAGCAAAAGAGTGTTTGTGAGAGTTAAATTCTGACAAACAAGAATATTCGGAACTCGAATATTGATTTCTTGCTCATCAGCGACCGGGTTATCCCTAAGAATACCCCGATGTGGTATTCTTCCGGGAACTTCCCGGTACCTCAATTCTTCTGAGGATACTAAGGATAGTATTTCTTCAGAAATTTGCCATTTATTGGCATCATGAGCCGGTCACCATCTTTGGTGACTAGACGATAGGCGCCGTTTGAGTAAACTGTTTCTACTACGAACGGTCCCTCCCATTTGGGTTCAAACTTGCCTTTCTTCTTGGAGTTAAGGATCATAGGACGTTTCTCGGTTAAGACCAAGTCCCCTTCCTTAAAACTCCTTTGTCGAACCTTTTTGTCGAAGGCTCGAGAAATCCTGGCTTGGTAAAACTCAATATGCTGCTGAGCTTCCAGGCGCTTTTCATCGAGCATCTCGAGTTCTTCGAGGCGCTTCTGATGCTGTTCTTCGGTCGTCATCTGGGTTGCGAGAGCGATCCGAAGAGATGGAATTTGAATTTCCAAAGGGAGAACGGCTTCACATCCATACACCAATGAGTATGGAGTTGCGCCGGTCGGTGTACGTACCGTGGTACGATAGGCCCATAGAGCCGCGTCGAGTTTATCATCCCAATCTCGCTTGTTATTCTTCACAAGCTTTGACAAGAGCTTTATGATAGTCTTGTTGAAGGCTTCAGCTAATCCGTTTGCCGTGGGATTATAGGCTGTTGACGAGATGTCCTGAATTTTGAACTTTTCGCAGAACCTTATGAAGGCGTTGCTGATAAATTGAGGACCGTTGTCGTGTATGATTCGTCTTGGAACACCATGCCGGTAAATGATATGGTGCTTGATGAATGCAACGACGTTGCTCGTCTTGACTTCTTTGAGTGGAACTGCTTCGGCCCATTTGGAGAAGTAATCAGTGATTGCCAGGATGAACCGATCGCCTTTAACCGAAGGGGGATTTATAGGACCAACAATGTCCATTCCCCAGGTCTCGAACGGCCACGACGTAACCGAAGGATGTAGATGTTCCGGAGGCTGGTGCAT
Organism: Asparagus kiusianus; assembly: GCA_022839385.1. Classification (NCBI taxonomy): domain Eukaryota; kingdom Viridiplantae; phylum Streptophyta; class Magnoliopsida; order Asparagales; family Asparagaceae; genus Asparagus; species Asparagus kiusianus. The sequence goes on along the minus strand of BQKN01066376.1, from coordinate 104,254 downwards.
GTAATTCGCGTGTACCTGACACGCGTGACACTTCCGGGCGTATACAATTGCCTCATGCATCATGGAGGGCCAAAAGTATCCCATTCTCCTGATGCGATCATAGAGCTTAGGACCAGGTTGGTGCGCGCCGCACTCTCCTTCATGTGCCTCTTTAAGCACTTCTTCCGCTTCTTTGGTTGATAGACACCGTGCCAGCACGCCATCATACCCCCTGCGGTATAGCGTTCGATTCTCTGTATTATAGTAGAATCTTGGAGCTCTTCGTCTGATCGACTCTCTCTCCTTCACGTCTTCTGGCAAGATTCCGTGCAAGACGTAGTCGATGATGGGGAAGCGCCAATCTCGGGGTTCGAACTCAGCCTGAGTTGTGTGCGCCTCCTGAACCTCTTCTTCCCTGCCATTTTCATCGTGAAGTGGCACTAAGAGTTGGTGAGTTCCTACCGTGACAAATTGTTCTGTCCCGGGTGGCTGTGCCAGGGATACAGCTAAAGCTGCTAACGCATCTGCGTAGGTGTTCTGCAACCGCGGAACGTGCTCGATGAAGAATCCTTCAAACGACTCCGCTAACTCCACCGCCATTTTGTGGTATGGTAGCAAATCCTGACTTCGGACTTCATATTCCCCTTGGACCTGTTTGACTATCAGTTGAGAATCACCGAAAGCTTCGAGATACTCAACCCCCAGCTCTTTGGCAAAGTTGAGTCCTATAATCAGTGCGTTGTACTCTGCCATGTTATTCGAGCACGGCTCAGTTAATGAGTAGGCTCGAGGCATCACATGTTTTCCCGGGGAAACTAAGACCACTCCAACTCCGGAGGAGACCTTAGAACATCCAGGAGTACCTGCGGCATTAGCTGCTCGTGAAGCGCCGTCGAAGTACAAACGCCACACTTGTTGGTGCGAAGTTGCGTTGACTTCGTGGGTTTCATCAGGTAAATCGTCATATATCTCGGCGGCGTCCGTCGTTGGATTAGATGCCAGGAGATCGCAGATGGCCTGTCCTTTTACTGACTTCTGCTGTTTGAAGTGCAGATCGTATTGGGACAAGAGTAAAGCCCACTTCGCTAATCGCCAGCTCATGGAAGCCGGTTGAGTCATGAACACTCGGACCGGGTTAACTTTGGAGATGACGTAGATGGTTTGTCCAACCAAATAATGCCGCATCTTCTGGATGGCGAACACTAAGGCTAGGCATTCCCTCTCAATCATGGGATATCGAGATTCTGCGCCTACCATGGTTCGGCTTAAGTAGTATACCGCCTGCTCGTGACCGTTATCGTCATCTTGTGCAAGCAATGCACTTAATGAGTGGCTCGTCGCCTTGACATAAATCAAGAACGGTTTGCCCGATTTCGGTGCAACGAGTACGGGAGGTTTCGAGAGATATTCTTTGATACTCTCGAACGCCTTTTGACAAGCATCATCCCATACGAATGACACGCCCTTCTTTGTGAGCCTGGAGAACGGTTGGCATTTCCCCGAAAGGTTCGAGATAAACCGACGGATATACGCCAATCGCCCTTGCAGTCCTCTGAGCTCCTTGAGGTTTCTCGGAGGTTGCAATTCATTAATCGCCTTTACTTTATCCGGGTCGATGTGAATACCTTTGGTGGTAACGACGAATCCCAGGAATTTGCCACTGGACATTCCGAGGAAAGACTTGGTAGGGTTCATCTTTAATTGATGGGCCCGCATCAAGTCGAACATGGTCTTCAAGTCTTTGATGTGATCATTTTTATCACGACTTTTTACGACCAAATCGTCCACGTAGCATTCGACGGTCTTTCGGAGATGCTCTTGAAAGATCTTCGACATGGCTCGCTGATATGTAGCACCTGCATTCTTCAAGCCGAAGGGCATGACTGTGTAGCAGAATACGCCGAGAGGCGTTCTAAATGCAGTATGCTTCTCATCATCTGGATGCATCTTTATCTGGTTGTAACCAGAGAAACCATCCATAAAGGACATCCTCTCAAACCCGCACGTGTTGTCGATGATAACATCCATGATGGGGAGAGGAGAGTCATCTTTTAGGCAAGCAGCATTGAGGTCCCTGAAGTTAATGCATATCCGGATCTTTCCGTTCTTCTTCAGGACCGGAACAATATTGGCAAGCCATTCGGGATGTTGCTCCTCTCGGATAAATCCCGAATCAACGAGCTTTTTGACTTCAGCTTCGATCGCTTCCATCATTTGCGGACGAAACCGTCGTTGTTGTTGTTTGACTGGTTTGACCTCCGGCTTGATGTTGAGACGATGCACTGCTACGTTTGGGTCGAGACCTGGCATGTCTTCATAATTCCAGGCGAACACGTCGATGTACTCCCGGATAAGAGAAATCAACTCTTCCTTCTCTTCAGGTAAGAGGCTATCGCTGATGAATATTGGCTTCGGATTTTCTTCGCTGCCCATATTCACCTGAACGACTTGGTCTTCGGTAGGAGGCTCTCTCTGCTCGAACCGGTCGCCATACTGCATGTTTAAGTGATGAACCCACGGGTCTTCCCATGTCGGCATCTCATCATCTTCCTCCATTGTCGCTGGATCGACCGTAGTCATGTTCGACATCAGCTTCTTGAACACTTCACCAAGACTAGCGTCGGAATCCCAACCTGAAGAGTCGGAAGAATATCCCTTCCTAGTCTTGTTAGCGATTTGGTCGATGATTTGCCAGCCACACTCATCATCTGATGAGACATAGCCTAG
>BQKN01066376.1:38754-81548 GCA_022839385.1 Asparagus kiusianus | reverse complement strand
AAGATTACAATTTGTTTCCTTTTATGTCGAACGAATCGCGAGCTCCTGTTTTGCGGTCACTCGCTTCGTGTGGGTTCTTTGCCTGCGCCGGGGTTATTTACCGTGGACCACCGCGTGATCTCGATCCGGTCGGATCTACACGATATGACGGGTATTATCTCACTAAGGAAATAATAGCCGGGTGGGGTACTAATTCACCAAGGAAATAGTAGCCCAAGTGTCGAAATCGACCAAGCGAATTCGAGACTCTTCTCGGGATCTAAGAACCAAGCTTAGATCCGGAGGAAAATCGTGTAGATCTCAGATCCGGTCCCTCTCGAACTCTTACCTTGTTTGGCGTGGATAATCGCCGAGAACCGGATCTCAAAGTCCAAGTCTTCAATCTTCTAAAGCTCCAATCTTTTTTAGATCTCAGATTCCAATCCGGCAGAGCTTCGACCCTCCAAAATCCAACCTCAGAAATGAACCATGCCCTGGCCTATTTATAGGCACTCAGAACTGTGCGTTTGCACAGTTCTGGGCCTAGCCACCTGTGGGTGGCTCGGCTTTGGCCGAGCCCCCTTAGGCGGGTTTTCCGGTTTCCGTCGTTCGGGTTCCATCGTTCGGGTTCCGTCGTTCGGGTTCCAATTCGTTGTTGATTTGGACTTCGATTCGGTTGTGTGGTTGACTTGTTCGGATTCGATTCGTTTTGATCCGATTCCTGATTTGGCAGTAAACCCACTTCTGAGTTCGAGTCCGAAACCAATCTTGATTCGATCGTTATATCACCGAGTTCGCTTTTGTTTAGATGACTCGGTGATTCCCCGAAATGTTGGTTCGATTCCGTGTGCGAGTGGATGCATTCCAATGCTTGGGTGCGATTTGTTGGCTTCGTCGCCTCGTTAACCTGCTCCGTTGCGTATGGCTTGGCTTCGGCATTGCGGAGCTAACGGTCTTGCTCGGATACGTCGCCCGATGGTCGATTTGGTCGAATCACCGTGTCGAGCTGTGTTGTGGGACCTAAAGGCAATTTTATACGCCTACAGATACCCCCTCCAAAGTATTTCAACCTCGTTCTTTTATAGAAGAGTCTGGAATACTTTGGATGTGATTGTCCCAACCTTCAGTCGGTATAGCGGGACTTTGGAATGGCTTCTGTTTTGGATTCCTTCAATTCCTTTAGGCTATTCAGTGCTTTGTAGAACGCCTGTGAGGATTCCGGTGCTGCATTTATTGTCTGACCGTTGTCGGAATTTTGAACTTGAAACCGATTCTTGATTTCTTGATTTTTTGCTCGAGTTGGTTGTTTCAACATAGAACTGATCATCAATTGACGGCGTCGTCCGGCGTTTGAGCTTCATTGCGACGCGTTGTCCGGCGTCCAGGCCTCATTGTGATGCGCTGTTCGACATTTGACACAGTTTATACTCTTACGTCCGCTGGAGTATACACAGTTTAAGCTCTTAAGGAATTGGAGCGTGGATCTTATCCCAAAGTTGTTGGATGCTCAAGTCACGAGACCAACTCATAAAGTTGATACGTCAATGACTCGCATGTATAGAATTTTTGGCAAATTCTCAGCCATCAACGGGTTTGATAAGCCTTTACCGACTACCGTTTGAGTCGGGCTAGCATGCGAATTGTTTAAGTCCGTTCCGCATGTGACGTTAAGCTAAAAGAGTTAACCCTTTTAGTGCTACGATATCGAATACGTAGACTTCGTCTTTCTCCTGTGAAAAGACTAAACAGCAACGTGTATGAGACGTTGACTTAGGATTTTTGGCAAATCCTCAGCCTTCAACGGATTTGACGTGCTCTTACCGATTACCGTTTGAATCGGGCTTACATGCGGATTGTTTAAATCCGTTCCGCATGTGACGTTGTGCTAAAGGAATGAATTCCCTTAGGCTTTGTGCTATGATGTTGAATACATAGACTTTACCATTTGTTACGGGAATAGGTTACCCGGCGACGCGTGTGAGGCGCTGACTTTAGGGTTTTTGGCTAACCCCCAGCCTTAAACGGATTTGATTAGCCTTTACCGACTACCGTTTGAGTCGGGCTAGCATGCGGATTATTTAAATCCGTTCGCATGTAACATTGTGCTCAGAGATTGAATTCTCTGAGACTTTGTGCTATGATGTTGAATACATAGACTTCGCCATTGTTACGGGAATAGGCTACCCGGCAACGTGTATTAGACGTTGGCTTATCCCTATTTAGGCTTCGGGATAAAGGTCCCCAGAATCGAACTCTGGTATCTTTTTCAATCGGAAAAAGACTAAACCGGCGACGCGTGTTAGGCGTCGGCATATCCTTTCTTAGGATTCAGGATGAAATTCCCCATGCGTGTGAGGCATGGATTTTGGTGTTATTAATAACAACCTGCCACAATGTTGAATATGCGGACGGGTGTTTTTTTTTTTAACGGTTAAGAACTAACCGGCGGCGCGTGCTAGGCGCAGACTTATCCTTACTTAGGTTTCAGGATAAAATACCCCAGAATCGAACTCTGGTGTCTTTTTCAATCGGAAAAAGACTAAACCGGCGACGCGTGTTAGGCGCAGACTTATCCCTGCTTAGGTTTCGGGATAAAATACCTAGGATGAATCCAAGATTGATAAACTCTTGGAAAAGGTTGGTGTGGGAAGGAAGAATTTTATATTCTATTTCCCAAACAAAGAAGGAAAGGAACCTCGAGGTGGGATCTCCACCCCCAGAATCCGGAAAGGTGAAACTAAGAGTGGGATCTCCACTCCGAGAATCGAAAAGATTCGGATAATCCTAACTGTCGGAAGGTTTGATTATCGAACTAAAGATGGAATTTCTCGTTTATCGAGAGTGAATTGCGGTTTTGGCCCTAACTGTAGGAAGGTTTGACCAAACGGGAGCTTGAGATGACCCTAACTGTAGGAAGGTTTGATCACTCGATTTGAAAATGGACCTCTCGTTCATTAGAGGAATCGAGAGGGGATTTTGGTTGTGGTCCTAACTGTAGGAAGGTTTGACCAAGTGGGGGGTTTAAGACGATCCTAACTGTAGGAAGGTTTGATCGTTCAACTTGAAAGTGGACCTCTCGTTCATTGAAAGAATCGAGAGGGGATTTTGGTTTTGGTCCTAACTGTAGGAAGGTTTGACCAAGTGGGAAAGGAGAGTGAGAGTACAAATCACTGGAGGAGTGTTGACATGTACAAATCACCCGGAAGGAATTCCTGGTGCTAAGTTATAAGGACTTAACACGAAGGGGTTTGACAATTCGTCAATTATATTCGGACTCTAACAAATGAAAGTGTTGAGTGCACGAACATAGCAGAAGTTTGAAAAATTTTGGTAAATTAGGAGTTTAGTGTTTACCACTTTATTCATCACGACCGGGTTATCCCTAAGAATATTACATTTAACATTCTTCCGGGAACTTCCCGTTACATGAATTATCCACCCCCAGCTTTCTTTGCAAAACTGGGTGTATCGTTGAATTAGATGCACGATCAGGTTATCCTTAAGAACACCACGCATGGCACTCTCTAGGAACTTCCCGTGGAAGAAAGGAAATAGTTTAGACTCATATACCTATTGGAGTATCAGGGAGCAGTTTAACCTCTTATACCGTTCGGAGGATTAAGAAGCAGTTTATACTCTTATACTTTTCGGAGTTTTGGGATACAGTTTATACTCGTGCACCCACTGGAGTTTCGCCGTTCTTGACTGGCTTACTCTAGCGTTATTAGGCCGGCTTCAACTAAGGTCTGAATACTGTTCTTCAGCGTAAAGCAGGCCTTGGTGGGATGAAGGATCCTCCTGTGGTATGCGCAGTACTTCGGATCCGTAGTATTGTCAGCTTCCTCCTGATTCGTGATCGGTGGGAGCTTGATCTTGTTATTGTCAAGGAGGGATTTGAAGATGGCTGGAACATCATCGTCCTTGAAGGAGTACTCTTTTTGAGGCCTCTGATCCGAAGTCTTCTGCTGTCTCAGGGACTGCTGTTGTGACGTTTGATTAGCGTCAACAGCCGCTGCAGGTGTTTTGCCCTTACCGCGGGAGACGAAGTTTGAGTTTGGAGGATTAGTCGTCGATTGACCCCTCTCGGCCTTCTTCCTTAGGAGGAAGCGTTCGGCTTGTTCCCCTCGGACCTTCAAGTCTTTCCAAGTATTGGACGGTGCTGTCCCTATTGCTTCCAACACGTCCAATGCGAGGTTGTTGTGGCAAGTATGGAGGATGAACTCCTCGGTGATCGGGTCCCGGCAATTTAACGCTTTGTTCCGGAACCTTTTGACGAAGATTTTGACTAACTCCCCGTCCTTTTGTTTCTCGTCGAGCAACGTTCCGATGGATATCTCGGTGTCGTCATCGAAGAAATTGGTGAGGAACATGGTCTCCATATCGTCCCAGCTGCTCACGCTACCTGGCTTGAGGTGGCGGTACCAATCGAAGGCGGCTCCACGAAGAGTGCCAACGAATGACCGCACCATCAGAGGCTCATTGCCGGAGATAACACCCAGGTGCGATTTGAAATAAATCAAATGCTGGGTGGGGGAACCTTTCCCATCGAACGGCGTGAAGTTGATTAGACTAAACTTCGCCGGATAGGGGATTGAATCCCACTCCCTTGGTTATGGACAAGGAATGCCCATTTTCTTCACCTCTTGAGCTGACATCAAGGTATTGATTTTGCTCTCGAGGCTTTTGATCTTCAAGTTTTCACTTGTATCTTCGTTGGCATCCTCATTACCACCCCCTGCGTTGATGGGAGGGTCATCGGCATTGCGAGTTTCATCCGTATCCGTATGTTCAACTTCTTGAACAACCTGATTATGGTGGCTTGGTTCGCCTTGCTGGTTCCTCAGTGCCTGGATTTGCTGCTCATGCATCTCCCTCATGGTCTGCATGGCCATCTGCATCTCGAGTCTGAAGGTCTCCTGTTGTTTGGCCATAGCTTCTTCAAGCATCTTGGCCACTTGTTCCGCGCTTATCATGAATGACTCGCGGGGTTCTCCTTCGCTGGATACAGTGTTGTCAGAGGCAACCGCAGAGCAAGCATCCGACTCTTCATCTTCTGAAGGTAATCTTGTCTGAATCCTGCCATACGTCCTTCGTGATATGGCCCCGGACTGCAAACGGGTTAAACGCTGGGATGCTTCCAGAATTGACTCGAGATCATCCCATGCCAATGTCCTTTTGCTGGTCACGTTAGCGGTGACCCTTGAAAATTCACCGTCTTTAACCACCGTTCTCTTTTGTCGGAAACGCCTAGGCCTTGGCTTTGGCGTCTCAGTGCTGAGCCTCTCGAACACCGAAACTCTTTCGGGGACCGTCTTAGTGCAATTACACTGAGACAATACCGCCCGAATGAGTTTGGAACAGGGGCAATGAGCTTCGAGCCTACGAGGACTTCTTTTTCTGGCTCTGTTCGTACCCCCAGCACGATAGTATAGCTCGTCCGTATGAAAGTCGGAACAACCTATCGCGTGTTGGCACGATTTCCCAGGTATAACGTTATCGTCATCGGACGACAACGTTTCCTTCTGGGGGCGAATTGCCTTCTTTAGGCTTTCAAAGGTTATGCGTCTCGAAACGTGCCTTTGTGGGTGTGAATCTTCGATGAGCTTCCGAACTTCGATGCGCAAGGTAGTGCGCTTGGGTGCCGTGAACTCCTTGTCATGTTGAGGGTTGTGTCGACCCCCAGCATGTTGATTAGTTCGGAGCTGTCTCAGTGGACCCGAACGTTCTTGGATTGGAGCTTTGCTTCGCTCCTCGGGAAGTGGACTGAGGCGCTCCAAGACTTACTTCCTTTTCTGGGATGGTCTTGTGGGATCTCCCGGAGCAGTTGTGGAAGTCATCGGCGATTTGGATTGATTCGCCGGGAGTTGAATTCTCGAAGGCTGCAGTTGTTGCTCCTTAGTCTGAATCGCCGCTTCAGACTTAGGCCTCCATACTTTGCGAGTTGGTGGTGATTTCTTGGCCACTCCATTCTGCAGCTTCCTACGGGCTTCCTCGACTCGAGCCCGTGCTTGCGCTGATAATACACGGCGCTTGCGAATGCGTTCTTCCAGCGTTGAGCGGTTCCGTTTGACACGGACCCATTCTGTTGTTGGCGGCTTGGAAGAGGCGCCATTCATCTGCTGTTGAGGCTGTTTGCCTCTTTTGCTCTTCAGATCCGCCTTGTAACAGACTCCGTCCACGGATTCCATCGCCTTTGCGAATTGTTTCGTAAGCCGTTGACGTTGCCTTTGGCGGGCTCTCTTCGAGAGAGTCACTACGCCCCCTACGGCAGAAGGGTTGGCCAGAGTAGATCCGACCTGGTTGGAGGTTGGGGAGATCTCACCCAATGCAGCTTCGGCATCAAACGGGACGAGATCTTCGTTGGTAGCTTCAATATCTTCGTACCAACGAAGTTTCCTCTTGGAGGAGAAATTTGGAGACTTAGACTTGCGGGAGGAGATAGATCCGGACGAGGACGACAGGTACGCCTCGAACTTCTGTTGGTCGAACTCGTATTCGACCTCCTCCACGACCGGGATCGGGATCCGCGGCTGCGACGCAACGATCTCGTCGGCGAGATCGGTGGCTCCCACTGTGGTCGCCAGATTGTTCGTGGGAAAATTTATGTTCTTCTTCATTGATTCCATTGTACACTTTCGTAATAGTTTATCGGTTACAAAAGATCCGGTCTTTTTATAAGATCCGGTTACAATGAAAATCAAAATACGAAAAAGAAAGATTACAATTTGTTTCCTTTTATGTCGAACGAATCGCGAGCTCCTGTTTTGCGGTCACTCGCTTCGTGTGGGTTCTTTGCCTGCGCCGGGGTTATTTACCGTGGACCACCGCGTGATCTCGATCCGGTCGGATCTACACGATATGACGGGTATTATCTCACTAAGGAAATAATAGCCGGGTGGGGTACTAATTCACCAAGGAAATAGTAGCCCAAGTGTCGAAATCGACCAAGCGAATTCGAGACTCTTCTCGGGATCTAAGAACCAAGCTTAGATCCGGAGGAAAATCGTGTAGATCTCAGATCCGGTCCCTCTCGAACTCTTGCCTTGTTTGGCGTGGATAATCGCCGAGAACCGGATCTCAAAGTCCAAGTCTTCAATCTTCTAAAGCTCCAATCTTTTTTAGATCTCAGATTCCAATCCGGCAGAGCTTCGACCCTCCAAAATCCAACCTCGGAAATGAACCATGCCCTGGCCTATTTATAGGCACTCAGAACTGTGCGTTTGCACAGTTCTGGGCCTAGCCACCTGTGGGTGGCTCGGCTTTGGCCGAGCCCCCTTAGGCGGGTTTTCCGGTTTCCGTCGTTCGGGTTCCATCGTTCGGGTTCCGTCGTTCGGGTTCCAATTCGTTGTTGATTTGGACTTCGATTCGGTTGTGTGGTTGACTTGTTCGGATTCGATTCGTTTTGATCCGATTCCTGATTTGGCAGTAAACCCACTTCTGAGTTCGAGTCCGAAACCAATCTTGATTCGATCGTTATATCACCGAGTTCGCTCTTGTTTAGATGACTCGGTGATTCCCCGAAATGTTGGTTCGATTCCGCGTGCGAGTGGATGCATTCCAATGCTTGGGTGCGATTTGTTGGCTTCGTCGCCTCGTTAACCTGCTCCGTTGCATATGGCTTGGCTTCGGCGTTGCGGAGCTAACGGTCTTGCTCGGATACGTCGCCCGATGGTCGATTTGGTCGAATCACCGTGTCGAGCTGTGTTGTGGGACCTAAAGGCAATTTTATACGCCTACACTCTTTTGCATTATCTTCCGCGGGACCACCCCCGTTGTCGATGTTGACCGGAGGGATATTGACGTTATCTCCTTCCCGTTCGTTCTCATCTTGGTTGCGTCAATTGGGTTCTCCTTGGTGAACCGTCAGCGCCGCAATTTGTTGGTCGTGCGTCTCCCTCATTCGCTGCATGGCCATCTCCATCTCGAATTTGAAGCTATCCTTTTGCTTGGCCAAGGCTTCTTCAAGTATCTTTGATACTTGTTTGGCGCTGATCATGAGCGATTCATACGGTTGTCCTGCACTCGAAGCCGTGTCATCGGATGCAACAGTCGAGCATGAATCCGAATCAGCATCTGATTCTTCTTCTTCTAAAGAGAGTCCCTTTTGTACCCTCCGGTAATTCTTCTGGCCCCTGATTCCTGGTGGCAACCGTGTCATGCATCGGGATACCTCGGCAAGCTGATCTATGCTGAAGTATTGTGTTGATCCCCCTCTGCCGGTCATGTTGGCCGACACTCTTGGATATTCGTCTTCTTGGCGGACGAATTTCTTCTTGTGGGAGCGTTTTAGTGTGGAAATTCTTTCGAACACCGAAACTCTTCTCGGGGCTTTAGCACAGCAGCATTCAGATAGCACCGCCTTGATTATGTTGGCACACGGGCAGCGAGACTTCATGTCCTGCACATATCTCTTTCGGGACTTTTCCATACCCCCAGCACTATAGTACAACTCATTAGTTTGGTAGCTGGAGCAACCTACAGAGTGTTGGCATGTGTTTCCTGGGAGAACACCTTCATCATCAGATGAGTGCGCTTTCCTTTGGGGATGGGATGCTTTGTTAGCTTTTTCAAAAGTGGCCCGTTCAAGTTTATGCTTTTGTGAGCGTAGAAACTGAACGGGCTCTTGTGTTTCGACCCGCAAGCCAACACGGTCGGTGATAGGGGACTTCCCTTTGTCATCTTTCTTGGGGGGATTAATTCGACCCCCGGTCTGATTTGTAACTTGGGGACCTTTCAATGGTCCCAATCGTTCTTTGACAGATACTCTACCGTAGTTTTCCGGTAAAGGACCGAGGCGACCTATCAAAGGAACCTGGGATCTTGAATGATCCCCATTCTTACCTGGCCCCGTTGAAGGTGCCGGAACAGGAGAAACATGGTCTGGTTTGGAGGAATTTTGGGCGATAACTCCACCCTTCTTCGCTGGAGGTGCTGGTTTTGATTTGGGAACCCACACCAATCTGCTTGTAGACGGCTTTTTGACCGCCGTTTCTTGCTGCATCTCCTCCGCCTTCTTTAGGAGGAGTCGGGCATGCGCGAGCAACGCCCGATGCTTCTTGATCCGCTCCTCGAGGGTGGAGCGATTCCTCTTGACGCGAACCCATTCGTTCGCTTCTGTTTTGGAGGAGGAGTTGGTGGTTTGCCGCTGTTGTTCTTGGCGGTACCTGGACTTTAGATCCTCATTGTATCGGACCCCGTCCATTGATTCAGCAGCTTTGGCTTGTTGTAGGGCGAGGCGTTGGCACCGTCTTTGGCGAGCCCTCTTTGACGGAGCTGGAGTTGCTTCATCAATCGCCTTTGTGGCGGTCGGATCTACAGCCTTGACCCCGCTGAACGACACAGGGACGTTGTGTGGTGCAAGTGTAGCAGCAGCAACGGCGGGATCTTGGATTGAGGAGTTGGAGTTCCCGTGAGCCCTTTTGGGAGATGGGTTCTTCCCACGCCTATTTGGAGAGGCGGATCTGGAGGAGGAGGAAGAGAGGTACTCTTCAAACTTCTGCTGGTCGAACTCGTATTCGACCTCTTCATTCACCCGGATCTTGAAGGCCGGTTGCGTCACTCCGATCTCGGCAGCGTGATCGGCGGCTCCCACTGTGGTCGCCAGCTTATTTTCGGGAAAAGTTGCTGTTTTCATTGCTCTTTTTGAGATCTGTTACAACTTCAATCGTTACAAAAGAATTAAATGAAAACAAAATATTACAACTTTATTGAAAATAAACACGAGATCCTGTTTTGGTGCGGTCTCGCTTGCGTGGGTCTTTAGCCTGTGACGGGGATGTAGATATCCGTGGACCGCCGGTCGATCAAGATCCTTTCCGGAAGAATCCGGCAGAGTTTCGTTTATCCGCGGAGGGATATAGAAACAGAACTTTGTCGATCCGCGTGAGATCTTAGAAGTTTTAAAGCTTATATCTCGGCTAAAATGAGACACTAGCTCTTCTTAGTATTACCTGCGAAGGGTAATACCAAGGAAAAGAAAAAGAGGGTGAATGATGGTTGATGAAGAACTCTCACTCCTCGATCCGGCAGGGCTTCGCCGCTCTCTTGAGAACTTCGACTCCTTGCTCCGGCAGGGCTTCGTCGCTCCTCTCCGAAATTTTAGATCTCAAGTGCAAAGCTCAAGATCAGAAATTTCTCTCCCAAAACCAAGGCCAAGAGAATGGAGACCCAAGGGGTCTATTTATAGGCCACCAAGGAGGCCCTAGGGGCTGCCCCCAAAAAAGGTGTTTCGTCGTAAAAGGTGTTTCGCCGTAAAAGGTGTTTCGTCGTAAAAGGTGTTTCGCCGTAAAAGGTGTTTCGTCGTAAAAGGTGTTTCACCGTAAAAGGTGTTTCGCCATAAAAGGTGTTTCGCCGTAAAAGGAGGCCAAGACACCCCCCAAAAAGGCGCTTCGGCGTGAAATATCACCAAGACACCCTTTGGGGTGTCTCGGTTTTGCCAAGACACCCCTCGGGTGTTTCGACCTCGCCGGGACACTGTGGGTGCCTCGGTTCAGTCCGAGACTGTCCGTCGTTGTTCCGCCGTTGATTTTTCATCCGAACTCGGATTCGAGTGATTTCGGATGCGTTGGAATTCTGACGAAGAGCTCTATCGATCCTGAGGGTTGGATTATCAGTGTGGTGAACAGTACACGATGGGCGTTGCTCCTTTTGTAGTGATCGCGGGGTTTCCGGTCAGTCCGTATCCCCGTTGTTCTGAGATTCTGTCGACTCACGTAGTTCGTCGGTTCGCTTCATGCGCTTACCGACCAATTGAACTCTTGTGAACTGGATAGTGACGTTCATCGTCGCTCGTTAACACTGAGCTGCTTGCGGGGACCTATCGGCAATTTTTTGATGCCTACACTCGTCGGTTTGAAGGTCGGAGTAACCTATCGTGTGTTGGCATGACTTCTCAGGTATAACGCTATCGTCATCAGACGATAATGTTTCCTTCTGAGGGCGAACTGCCTTCCTTGGGCTTTCAAGAGTCACGCGCCTCAAAACATGCCTTTGTGGGTGTGAATTCTCAGCTGGCTCCTAGACTTCAATGCGCAAATTGGTGTGCCTAGCTGCCATGGTCTCTTTGTCATGTTGAGGGTGGCGGCGACTCCCAGCATGTTGAGTCATTCGGGGCTTCTTTATCGGGCCCAAACGTTCTTGAACTGGAGTTTTGCATCGCTCATCGGGAAGTGGACCGAGGCGCTCCAAAACTGACCTCCTTCTTCGGGATGGTCCTGCGGGATCTCCCGGAGCAGCTATGGGAATTATCGGCGATTTAGGTTAGTTCGCCGGAGGTTGAACTTTTGCTGAAGGTTGCAATGGTTGCTCTTTAGCCTGAATCGCCGCTTCAAACTTTGGCCTCCATACTTGGCGGGTTGGTGGTGGCTTTTTGGCCACTTCTTTCTGCAGTCATCTGTGGGCTTCTTAGACTTGAGCCCGTGCCTGCGCTGACAGTGCGCGGCGCTTGCGAATGTGCTCCTCAAGTGTCGAACGATTCCGTTTGACACGGATCCATTCATTCGTTGGCGGCTTGGAGGAGCTGCCATTGATTGGTTGTTGAGGCTGTTTTCCTCTCCTGTTCTTCAGATCCGCGTTATAGAGGATTCCGTCAGTGGACTCCATTGCCTTTGCGAATTGCCACGCCAAGCGTTGACGCCGCCTCTGGCGGGCTCTCTTTGAGAGAGTCACTACGTCCTCAGCGGCGGAGGAATTGGCGAGAACAGCTTTGACCTGGTTGGAGGTCGGTGGAACTTCACCCGATGCAACTTTGGCATCAATTGGGGTGAGATCTTCATTGGTATTCTGCATTTCTTCGTACCAACGGACTTTTCTCCTGGAGGAGAACTTCTTAGACTTGAGGGGGGAGGTGGATCCGGACGAGGATGACAGATACTCCTCGAACTTTTGTTGGTCGAATTCATACTCGACCTCCTCCTCGACCGGGATCGAGATCCGCGGCTGCGACGCAACGATCTCGGCAGCAAGATCGGTGGCTCCCACTGCGGTCGCCAGATTGTTCGTGGGAAAAATTGTTTTCTCTGATCTCATTGTTTCCATTAGCAACTGTTTATCGGTTACAAGGGATCCGGTCTTTTTATAAGATCCGGTTACAACAAAATCAAAGAAAAATCTAGAAAAGATTACAACTTTCCTTTTTTCTGGAACAAATCACAAGATCCTGTTTTGCGGTCTCTTGCTTTTGTGGGTTCTTCGCCTGCGCCGGGGTTAATCCGGTCGGATCTACACGGTATGACGGGTGTTATTTCACGAAGGAAATAACAGCCGGGGGTATTATTTCACCAAGGAAATAATAGCCCTAAGTAATCGAAATCGACCAAGCGAAATCGATACTCTTCTCAGGATCAAAAACCAAGTTTTGATCCGGGGGATGACCGTGTGGATCTCAGATCTGATCTCTCTCGAACTCCTACCTTATTTGGTGTGGATGAACGCCAAGAACCAGATCTGAAAAGTCCAAAACTCCAAGATTCCAAAGCTTCAACCTTTTTTTAGTCTTGAGCCTTTAATCCAGCAGAGTTTCGTCTCAAAAAATCCAACCTCTTAAACAATGAGCCTGGGGGTCTATTTATAGGCTCCTCAAACCAGATCTGGGCTCAGATCTGGTGGCTCGGCCTAGGTGGCTCGGCCACCTAGGTGGCTCGGATACCGAGCCACCCAAAAGGTGGCTCGGCTGGCCACCTAGGTGGTTCAGCCACCGAGCCACCTTGGTAGCTCGGTTTTGGCCGAGCCACCTTGGTGGCTCGCCGAGCCACCACTTAGTGGCTCAGCTTTGGCCGAGCCACCCAAATGCAGCTCGGTTTTGGCCGAGCCCTCCAAGTGTTTGGTATTTTGCCGTTTTTTCGGTTTTGCGCTTCGTTTGAACTCGATTTGTTGATCTGGACTCTGATTTGGCAGTCCGAATCCTGATTTAGCAGGAAATCCGCTTTGGTGTTCGAGTTTGAGTCCGCTCCTGATCTTGTTTGATGAGGTGGACCCTACGGTTGGATGACTCGTTGATTCATCGACCCGTTAGCTTGATTGGGCACGCTATTGGATGTATTCTGTTGCTTGCGTGCGGTTCGTTAACCTCGTCACCTCGTTAATCCGCTTCGTCGCGTTTCACTTGGCTTCGGCGTTGTGGTCTAACGATCATGCTAGGATATATCGCCCGATGGTTCGTTGGTTTGTCGAATCACCTTGCCGAGCTGTGTTAAGGGACCTATAAGCAGTTTTATACACCTACAGGGGTATCTGTAGGCGTCAAAAATTACCTATAGGTTCTCGTACGTAGTTCAAAATAGAGAGAATGCAATGAATGCTATTATTCGAGTTAGAAATGATTATCCAAGTCAAACAGGATCATCCGATGCTATAAAAAAAGTGAAGGAACGCACGTGAAACGTCGAAATATGTGAAACGATGAAGCAAATACAATCAGGAGGACTTTAGAGTGACAAGCACGAAGAAAGAAATTTTGACCATGATGAGATTTGAATCTGAAAAATCTTAAAAGAGAAAAGTTGTAGATCTCTTCGTCAGCTTTCCAACACATCAATCACTTTATTTCAAGGTTGGACGAGAGAATTAAAGCTAAAATACAAATGATAGTACAAACTATCTCGGAGAATCCGAGTCACCTCAAAGTAACTCAGAAATTCCGAGTCACTTCGAAGTGACTCGCACCCAGGTTAGCTCCTGATGTATTTTCTGATAAGATTGGCTTCTAGAACTCCTTGTGGTCATTCATAAACATGTGAGATTATCCTTAAATGTGTGGAAGCTGTTATATAACCGAAAACCCACCTAAACGAATAATAGCGGTTGTTCTTCGATTCTATCCACAAACACGACATTTAAAATCTATAAATACACTCCTAGCACCCTCATAAAGGTAGATCTGAAGGGATCCATAAATTTTAAAGGAGCTAGGGTGAGGTTCTGATAAATTTGAGAGAGGCTAGTGAGATCTTGGCGAATTCCTGTGCATAAAGAGTGGATTTTGAGAGATCTGAAGCCCGTTCCACATTTTCTCCAGATCAAACTTGATTTTGATCTCGAGAAAAGTAGTAATCTTACTTGGTCGAGATTATTTACTTCTGCAAATATTTCCTTTGTGAAGTAATAACATTGAATTTTTATTCTGTCAACCAGATCTGATCCGCTACGGTCCACGGACTAACATGTCCTCGGCATAGGTAAAGATCGCATGGAAGCAGCGGGTGATAAATATTCTCTATGTGTGTTTGAAGAGAGTTGTAATTTTTTATTTTATTTGTGTAGGCGAGTAGTCTTATAAAAAGACTAACTCTTTTGAATTCATTGTAATCAATAAACGTGTAATGAATTCAACAAAGAAAATAACTTTCGACGCAAACAATGCTGATAAGAGAATTTTGGAGGATATGCCAAGTGTTGGCATACACCAAGCCTCTTCAAGCTTGTTTAGTTCGGGGGACTTTGCTAGGACATGCCCTGTTCAATCGACTTGAGCGTTCCTTGGAATACCAAGGAGGGCTGGTGAAGGATAGGTCGGCCAAGGAAGAGGCAGAGAAGAGAATCGCTGTCTTAGAGACCGAATTGGCTCATAAAGAAGACGCTTGGCGTCAGAGTCTGGATAAGAAGGAAGAGCTCCTCAAGAGCTTTCAGATCCAATTCTCCAAGCAGGTAGGAACCATCGAGGATCTTCAATGGGAGATAGTTTATCTACAGGCGGAGGCCGAGTCAGAGAAGCGTCGGAGAATGATGGTTGACGCAGAGGCTCGATCAAGTCGCCTGTATCTCGAAGAGTCGAGGAGAGAATTTGAAGGGCTGCAATCAAAGTTTCATGTGTCCATGGTCCTTGTCGATAAATTGGAGGACCAACGCGCTCATCTGGATTCGAAGCAGCATATAAAGAAGGTGGTCAATGACTGGCGTCATGGCCCTATAGGGAAGGCCAAAGTAGCCTTAGCATGTAAAGTTAGGGTCAATTATTTCATCTCCTTGGTGCCTCGTGACTTTCATCCTATGCCAGATCGCTTTTATCCTTCATGTATCTCTTGTTGTCTTGACTTGTTACATTATATCGAGAAAATTAGAGGCGGTTTGGATTTATCAGTTAATGACGATGAGGTCGAGCCTGTTACTGGGGCCCCTAGGGATTCTTCTTCAATTGTCACCATCAGGAGTCCACCCAGTCTAACTCCCGAATCTGGTCTAGATCTTTGATGACCTACATGTTTCTTTTCCTTCCTCTTTTTTTTGTAAAGGAGTTTGTAATGAAGTTTACTCTTATTGAATAAAAATTAACTTTTGTTTCCATTCTTGATCTTGCCTTCACTGTTTATATTCTTTTAGCATTGTAACTTTGTTCTCATCTGAGATGTTGGCTGAAGTGAGTTAGTTGTAATGTGTCGACCCGTACCGGAAACTTATGATAACTAGTTCACTTGATGCCTTATCTTGGCTGAGCGTTCAATTGAACAGAACTCGACAGATAACTGCTTAAGTTTTTAGATCAATTAATTATTAGCCCTACTTAATACTCATACATTACACTTACCAATACCTTTTTGGCAGAATGGCAACCCCCAGGTTGGGTGCCTAAGTCTTACGGAGGTGCCTATGTCTTCATAATCCCGGTATGGTCGAGTAGTGACCGTAGGAGTCAACCATAAGGTTATGCCTTGGGCATACATTGATAAAGAGCCAAGGACTTATTTATTCGACTGAGGAGTCGTTGTGCCTTAGATTTATCCTGAAGAGGTACCATGGGCTTGAAATTCGAATGAGGAGTCGAATGCCTAGAACTTTTAAAAGTTGACTAGGGCTTTTCTTTTCCTAAGGCCGAGAGAAGATTGTGGGAGTCGGCCAAAGGATTGTGCCTTGGATTATTCCTGATGAGGTACCAAGGGCTTATCCATGATGATCGATGAGAGCCTAAGGAATCAATCATATGTTATGCCTTGGGCTTACCTTGATAAAGAGCCAAGGGCTCTTTATCCAACTAAGGAGTCGTTGTGCCTTGGCTTTACCCTAAAGAGGTACCATGGTCTTGAAATTTGACTGAGGAGTTGAATGCTTAGAACTTTTGAGAGTTGACTAGGGTTTTTCTTCCCTAAGGCTGAGAGAAGACTGTAGGAGTCGGCCAAAGGGTTGTGCCTTAGATTTATTCCTGATAAGGTACCAAGAGCTTGTCCATGATGATCAATGAGAGCCGAAGGAATCAATCATATGTTGTGCCTTGGGCTTACCTTGATAAAGAGCCAAGGGCTCATTATTCGACTGAGGATTCGTTGTGCCTGGGATTTACCCTGAAGAGCCAGAGGAATCAATCATATGTTGTGCCTTAGGCTTACCTTGATAAAGAGCTAAGGGCTCGTTATCCGACTAAGGAGTTGCTGTGCCTTGGATTTACCCTAAAGAGGTACTATGGTCTTGAAATTCAACTGAGGAGTCATTGTGCCTTGGATTTACCCTGAAGAGGTACCATGGCCTTAAAATTCGACTGAGGAGTCGAATGCCTAGAACTTTTGATAGTTGACTAGGGCTTTTCTTCCCCTAAGGCCGAGAGAAGACTTGGGAGTCAGCTAAAGGGTTGTGCCTTGGATTTATTCCTGATGAGGTACCAAGGGCTTGTCTATGATGATCGATGAGAGCTAGAAGAATCAATCATATGTTGTGTCTTAGGCTTACCTTGATAAAGAGCCAAGGGCTCGTTATCCGACTGAGGAGCCGTTGTGCCTTGGATTTACCCTAAAGAGATACCATGGTCTTGAAATTCGACTGATGAGCCGAATGCCTAGAACTTTTGAGCGTTGACTAGGGTTTTTCTTTCCCTAGGGCCGAGAGAAGACTATGGGAGTCAACCAAAAGGTTGTGCCTTAGATTTATTCCTGATGAGGTACCAATGGCTTGTCGGGGGTGCCTAGGTCTTACATGACGGCTACGTCATTGGCCATAATAAAGCCTCGATCCTTGCGAGATCACAGTTAATTCATATTGAATAACATTTTATTATTTCTATATTTTACTCATTATGAAAAATATCCTTCTGCAAGCATCTGATGCTCAAAAGGAGATTGAACTACTTGTGATCTTGATTTTGCTCTGCTTCAAAGGAAATTTTGTAGTGGATGAGGCCGCCAATATTGAACCTCTTTTAGTTAGATTTTTCTTGCTTCCATAGCGGACAATTTGTTGATAAACGAGAATGAGTCGAAACTCTATTTCCCATCACATCAGCCAAGGTTCCTTTTGAGTCTGAATCTTTAGTAAGGCCTTGAAGGTGAAAGGTTAGTATGCCGGCTTTTGATAAAAGGAACTGCCCAGACGCCATGAATCATGTTGAATGGAATTCTCCAGGTAGGGTTCGCAAGGGTTGAGTGCACGACTAGAAGCTACATGGTACCTTTTGTGGTGGAAACTCTCTTGAAGAGAAAATCCACCAGCCGGTATTGTAATCCCTGAGAATGACAAGTCGTGGTGGTTTTCTTGAAGGAGCTTCGGTAGCATTGGGGACTAGACCATGTTGTGAATGGAGAACTCTCCTTTATGAGGATCATGCGGGTTGCATGCTTCGACCATCAGAGCTTAGGCAACTTTAGTGGTGAAGGCGTCAGTTGAAGGGCCAAGATCATTCTTCCTAAGAACAATCAGCTGACAGGCCCTAAGTTTTTCCCACAATTTCACCCCTGGTATAGGGGAGTTTTCTTCAAAGAGTCCTAATGGTTCATTGTTCCTATCACAGACTTGATCACTGCTCCTATGCTCCTATAAGCTATCAGCAGTTAGAGCTTCAGTGATATTTGGCCTCATCAAATTCTATGTCCCGGTCAGATTCATTCTGTGATGGCGATTAAAAGTCAGGGTCTCTTTTCAAAAAACAACCACCCTTATGGTGGGTCTTCTACTAGAGGGTTTTTTAGGGGGATTGAAGATCGATGTACTATCTAACTGATGGTATGCTTGGCAAATACTCCCTGGATAAGTTGCTAAGGCTTTTGAGGATTGCACCGATGTTAGTTCCTCTTAGCCAAAGCTAACCCTCCTTAGCTTGAATGATACAACTTCTGACTTCATTTAGCTTGGATGATGCAACTTCGATATTATTCTTAGCCAAAGCTAACCCTCCCTTGATTAGAACTTGTCATGTCTTCTCGAAAAAGAAGAGTGGCCCCACGATGGGCGCCAAACTATTGATCATCGATATCAAACAGCTAATTTAATCCAGAAGAGGATGGTTACAGGGTGATAAAGGATGATGGAGTGCCCACTCCCTTCTTTGACTTTATACCTGGTTCTTGAACAATGGGCTTAATGTCCATGCTGCACAGACAAGAAGAAACCGTAAGAGGGTGGGGACCGGTTCCTCCGTGGTTCCTGCAATGATCAAGTTAGTGAAACTCGAGTAGGGAACGGGAAGGTCAAGAACCGATGTGGTTCTTAAGGTGGTAATGTGCATGTCCAGAGGATCTACGTGAGCTCCTCTGTCTGGACGAAGAACTGTGTGTTCTTCTTTTTGTGTCATCTATGCTTTAGGGGATTTTAGATTATGAACCTCTCTCTTGTGCTATGGCGAATAGCCTTTGTATATAAAGAGGATGATCATCCGTAGATTGATTTGTTCGGCCATGCAAAATGGCAGTCACCAAATGTGAGCTGTAAGATGAGTCATTCCTTGCTATACAAGTATCGGCTGGTGATCGGGGGTAAGTCATTTTAGCATTGGAGAGGGTGTCTTCACATTTTTCGAGAAGTGATTGAGATGACAAGTCATGGAGACCTATCAGGCCAAAATTTAGATAAAGCTTGTTCGAGGTGGACAGAGATGTCGACATATGCTCTGGGATAGAGGCTTGGAGCTGAGGTCGAATTCTTAATTTAATTGGTAGCAAGGGATGTCCCTCTAGTTGCTTCTGAGAATTGCCAAGTGAGTGGTCGAGTGCCCTAAGTAGGGTCGTCATTGATGATGCGGTCGACCGACACCGCCTTTCATGTTAACTCAGGAATGTCGGCCTATCCGACTGGTTGGAATATCATCTCGTCTTAGCTAATAACCATCTCTTGAGTCGATATAAAAATGTCGACTCATATGGGAGGTCAGGATCTCTTGTGCCGACCAATATCACCTTTGGTGTCGACACCAGAGAGTCGACTTGATAAGTCGGTGGGGGCCGAGTCCTCTGTGATTGTGCCTTGGGTTTACCCCTAATAAGGTACCATGGTCTTGAAATTAGCTATGATGGTCGAGTTGCACCAGAGGATTGGACCATCTATCGTGCCTTGGGCATACCTTGATAAAGAGCCAAAGGCTTGTAATTCGACTAGGAAATAAAATGCCTAGAACTTTTAAGAGTTGACTAGCGCTCTCCTTCCCCTAAGGCCGAGAGACAACTGTGGGAGTCGGCTAAAGGGTTGAGTTTGTTTTGCTAGGACTCTCATTATATCATTATGCAAATATCTATATCTTGGGTGAGTGAACACCATAACAGAAGGTAATACATTTTACATCTTTGGCTTATAAAAATTATAAAATTAGAAAGGATGAAGATTACTTGCTTCAATTTGCTGAATTTTCCATGTTACTTTCAAATGGCTTGTTGAACCACTGGGGAAAATCCTCTGACAAACTAAAAATATTAGGTAATAAGAAATTAAGAAGTGCCAATAGATTTTCCAGGTTGTTCTATAATGAAAAAAATCAAACAATAGACATGTAAAAAAGGAGGAAGTTGAGATAGAGTTGATTGACATTGAAAGAGCATGATGGTAGATGAATGAACTTACAAAAACTCATTAGTGTATGTTAATTTTATTTTGGTTATTGGTGTATGTGGTTATTGAGTCTGTCAATATTTGTGCATAGCTAAGGTGAGTATGTGGAATTAGGATAATTTGTGACTATATAGTAGTTAATTATGGAATATTAACATTGTTCATAGGCTCTATTTATATCGTCTTAGTTATGTTAGTTTTATTCTCTCATAGTAAAGTTTTCTTTTCATTAGGGCGTGTTAAATTATTCATAGGCTCTTATTAACATTTGTATGTTTTTTTAATTATGACAGAATTGCACAATGGGAGATACTGACATGATGGACATTGCACCCGATGGCTTAATCTTGGATACTAGCATTCCACCAGATGATATTACTCCATTTGAAGGGAAGGAGTTCATAAGTGACAAAGATACATACAACTATTACAATGCTTATGCAAAGCAGATTGGGTTTGGAATTCGCAAAGGCACTTTGGAAAAGTCAAAGAAGGCTTCAGGGGAGATTCTTTCCAGAACATTTACGTGTAACAAAGCAGGGAGAATGAAGGTGCCGAGATAAAATGAAAGTGGAATAATTATCAACCGCTGATTGGAAACTAGACTTAATTGTGATGCAAAAATGAAGATTAGGTTGACTTCTTTAAAAACGTGGAAGGTTACTAAGTTTATTGCTGAACATGTTCATGCTTTAACAAGTCCCGACAAAGTAACTCATCATTTTTCTAACAAGCAACGACATCGATCAAAGACTTGTAGAAGCTTCATTGATAGCTTGCATGAAGAGGGAATGAAGCCCTCTACTATAAATCATGTGGTAAATGTTTTTTACAAGGGAGAAGATGGCGAACGAGTCACCACGCAACAAATAATCAACCATACCAGAACAATAAGGCACAATAATTTTGGCACTGATTGCTTAGTTATTGTTAGACATTTTCATGATAGAAGGGAATCAGATCTGGATTTTTATTTTGCTATGAAGGTTGATCATCTTGGTACTATGAGGAGTGTGTTCTGGGCCGATGGAAGAGCTAGAGCATCTTATTTGAGTCTTGGAGATGTGGTAGTGTTTGATACTACATGCAAGACTAATAATTTGAGTTTACCTTTTGCTCCATTTATGGGAGTAAACCACTATAGACAATCCGTCCTCTTTGGTTGTGCATTGCTTGTAGACGAACAAGAGGGTGCCTTCGTGTGGTTGTTTTTCAATGGCTCAAGTGTATGCATGAGATCGCACCAAAGGCTATCATAACTGATCAATATGAACAGATGAGAAAAGCTATCAATGAAGTTTTGCCAAGCACTCGTCATCATTTTCGTTCTTGACATAGTAGAAAGTATATTACTGAGCAACAAGTGAAGTTGAAGAGCAAATACGGGGATGAGATGCCTTCATATTTTAACAATTGGTACCATGCTAAAAATATAAGCAAGTGTGAGGAGCTATGGAAAGTCATGAGGGAGAAATTTGGCATAGATGAAGATGAAGATAGTTTTCTAACAAGAATGTATAATTTGCATGAACATTGGGTGGATGCATACTTGAAGGATTGTTTTTGGGTGGGAATGACAACAAGCCAAAGGAGTGAAAGTATCAATGCCCTTTTCGATGGCTTTGTCAATGCAAACACTAGTCCTTTTGAGTTTGTTGGATGACAAGGCAGTGGCAACTCATCATGGATTAGAATCTCATGAAGACTTCACGACTTTGAATATTATGCCTGCGATGAGTTTCTCAAGTCCAATTAAAGCACAAGTGGGAAGGGCATACACGAGGGTGATCTTGAAGATGTTTCAAAAGGAGCTTGGTGATGTGATGTCCTTACATTATGAAGAAACATTGAAGGAGGAGTTAAAAGTTGTATATTCAGTTGGCAAGTATTCCGAAGATAGAAAAAATTAGGAAGATGTAACTTATGAAAATAATGGAGGGATTAAAGTTGCATGCACTTGTGCATTTTGGGAAACCGAAGGGGTGCTTTGTAAGCATATGTTATATATCTTATGGCTAAATCAAGTAACTTCTATTCTAGATAAGTATATCATGTATAGATGGAAAATTGATGTAAGATATAGGTATTTTGGCTTTGTTGATGCTATGAAGTCGCAACAAATTGAAGAAAGCATGGAGAAGGAGAGTATTATAAGATTATGGGCTTTATGAGGAAACTTTAATGAGGCATTTGATATGGTGGCGGGCTCAAATGATCTTCTTTCTAAGTTAGAGCAACTCATAAAAAACTTTATTGCAGAAGCGAGAAAGGAAGTAAGGGGCAAGATAGTTCAAAATCGGGATTCTCAAGTTGGAAGTGAAGTTGATTCAAATACTCATGTGATCGTATAGAAAGATGGTGAGGAGATTACAGTTCATGATCCTCTCAATCCCGCAAAACCAAAGGGATGTCCAAGAAATTACACAAGGATTAAAGGTGGCTTTGAAGAATTAGAAGAGCAAAAGAAGGTAAACAACGAAAATGTGGTCATTGTCAACAATTGAGTCACTATAGGACGGGTTGTCAATTGTTGGTAAGTTCAACTTAGTTCATTAGTTTTACATATTTTTCATATGTTATCATTGTCAATTGTTGAAATATCACTAATTCGTTTCTTTTTGTTTTTCATATATAGAAGAAACAAATGAGATAGTTTGTGAGATAGTTTACAAAAGTATTTTGGAGCTCAAGAGTAACAAGGTGTTAGATAATGTAAGGACTAATGTGGGTGTTTATTGACTAATTTGGTTGTATGGACTTGTTGATGTAAGTAAACTTTGATGATGTATGAACTTATTGATGTTATTCGGTTTTAATTGTTGGTAAGTCGAGTGGTTGTATTGAAGTATTTGTATGTTGTGGTTGTATGGACTAAATGGTTGGATTATGTACTATTTTGGTTACTTGTATTGAACTATTTGTATTATGAGATAGTCTATGCATACCCCAACTTGGTATCATTATTTTGGTTGTACTGATTATATCCCCTTCAGCAAAAGGGTCTCTCTATTCAGATGTTTTTGAAGAAGTTTCCTACAATACCAACTCATAACTTTAGTTGTCTTCAACATGAATAATCAATGACATTGAAATGGTCCTTGGCCACTTTTTGGTACCTTTCCAGCAATGAAGAAAGGATTGCTATACAAGTGAGGATAAATAAAGATGTCTTTGCAATTGAAACATAAATTGCAACTTCTGTAATTGAAAGCAAGACTAAACAAAAGCATGTAAGGGCAACCAATACACGAACCATTTGTACCTTCATCTTCACTAAATGTAGGCATCAAGTTTACAAGACTAGGTGTTCCCAGGTATTTTAATTCAACCTCATACACAAATAAACATAGCTCATATACTTTCAAATTACAATCTAAAAGTACATTAGTCACCAATACACAACATATCGAGTTCAATGTTATGGCATATGTACAGAGCATAAACATGTAATACATATAAACGAATCATCATTCAGCATCACCTCAATGTTTTAAGTGAAATCTTCTTATAACCTAACCTCAAACCAGAATCATGGCTGTGAAAGCAGATGGACTATTTTAAAAAGGTGAAGCCCTAGAAATACGATAAACGGAACTATGTTCAACAAACACCGGCACAAACAATCACAGCAGAGCATAATGCAATCAAAAGCCCAGGCAGCAAAAGGGTATCTCTATTCATATGGGTCTCCAATCTACTCCTCTTCAACAGAGCTCCCGAGCTGTTGAGCATAACCTTCGTCTCTCTCCTTACATAAACCATTTCACTTTATGTTCAACTGGAATGATAAATCTAGCGTGTTGATAAATCAAACAACAAGGTAATCTCTCCTGATAATGCAAATTTATATTTAACAAATGAAATATGCTTATGATTTTCAAGCTAAGTTGTCACGTAGTAGAATTGAGGGTCAATAATCACCCCTTTCATGATTAATCTATCTTTTTTGCTTTCAAGCTACCTCTAATCAAAAGCCAAACAAAAATCTAGACTTTCAAACGGACATGAAATTTCCATAAATCCACATATGCATATATAATCCTACCACCAAGTAAAAACTAATAGTATGATTTAACTAAAACAACAAGGTAATCTCTCTCCCATTGTGACGGAGTCAGCGAGGTCGCGGAGGAAGAGTCGGCGGTGGTGGTGGTGGGCGGTGGAGGAGAAATGACCCAAACCCTAAATCCCTATCGCGACATAGTCGGTGAGGGCACGGAGGAGGAGTCGGCGACGGCAGGTGGCCGATGAGAAATGACCCAAACCCTAAACCCCGTCATGGTGTAGTCGGTGAGGGCACTGAGGAGGAGTCAGCGGCTATAGAGAGAGGGGAGAGAGTGAGGCAATTACTCCGATGGCTGCTACAGCAGTGGAGGAGGAGTCGTGGAGGCGTGGAAGGTCTCGTGGCGTGGTCGGGGCGACGGAAGAGGTGTGGCAGTGGTGGCTCTGAGAGAGGGGCGATGATGGCTCTTGATAGAGGGGGAGAGAGAGATTGAGATTAAGAGGAGAGAGAAAGAGAGAGAGAGAGATCGGGATTGATAAACTAGAGATAGATAGATAGATAGATAGAGAGAGAGAGAGAGAGAGAGAGAGAGAGAGAGAGAGAGAGAGATAGACTTCCAACTATTTGTTTTTCAAAATGTGGGGCTTTTGCAAAAGTACATCACTTTTTCTCTATCCACTTATTGTTAGATGAATGGCCAAGATTAATGCACTTCACTACCAAGGTTTTTTGAAATAGCCCCAAACCATTTTTTTTAAAATCGACCCACTTTAGTTTTAATTCCATAAATCGATCAAGTTTCTTGCGACATCAGCATCGTAGCCAGAAATTGGGTCGATTAAAAAAAATCGGCTTCCTAATTAGTTAGGGTTGCCAACCCCGACTAATTAGGACCACCTTAACGCCACTTGTGTGATTAGGGGACATAAACAAGTTAGGGTTGCGAACCCCGACTAATTTTGTCGAGGTTTAACCCCGACCATTTGGCAGAGCCCACTTCGGTGGAATTGCCCCGCACAAAATGGTAGGAGTTGGGAACCAAGTCCAAATGGTCAGGGTTCCCAATGCTGACCATTTAGCAGAGACTCCCCAACCACAAAATGGGGAAATGACTAAGTTATCAAATAGTCAGGGTTAGCAACCCCGATTATTTATGGTGGGCCCCTCTCACTTATATATACGGACCGAACCCCTTCTTCTTCCAAAATCTTAATTTTTCTCTCTCTAACTCCGGTCTCTCTCATTCAGCCGCCTACTCGCTTCTCCCAACCCTATTTTGTGACCTAAATTCACCGTGAAAGTTTTCTTAAGATCTCTAGAGTAATTTCTCTTTCTTCTCTCCTCTTTTAACATGTAAAAATCTAGGATTTTTCTATTATCGTCAACATTCAAATGTAGTGTTTTCATCAAAATCCAATTTCTAGGGATTGAAATTTATTATCAATCGCTATCTTTGTGGTGGTTCAAATACTTTGTGTGTTGATTGCTGTAATTAAAATTAAATTTTTAGGGCATAGAATGCTCATTTCTATGGTTTAGCGTATTTTGGGGTTTAGGATTTTTGATCAAAATTATATGAGATTATTTGCATCTAGGCTTTTCCTCTCTTATTCAATATAGTGATAAACTATTTGATTTTTTTGCATTTAAATGATATAATCTTCTTTTACATAGGTTAAACAATATGATTTTTATTTCTTGCTCTTATGGTGGGAAAATTAATTGTGGAATGAACAATATGCCAATGTACGTCAGAGGGGTAACGACGCCGTTAATGATCTCGGAATCACATAGTTATTGTGACTTGATTAAGGAATTGCATCGAGTTACAAAAATTGACCCACGAGAGTACCGACTAAAAATAATATGCAATTGGCCCATAACTTTTGATAGAACATCCGCAGTTGAGATCTCAAACGATCATCTTATGTGTATTATGTTTAATTTGAGGAAGTTGCAACTAACAGTAGAATTTTTTCTTGAAAAGTTTTCATATAGTTCATGCCAAATATTCAAACCTCCGGGGAGAATTCTCACGCATGTTAAATTTGGGAGTTAAGTCTGACGGTTTTCTTTCTTCTTCGAGTGAAATTGAGCGGACTCAATTTTAATATCTAAGTGCGCCTTCATTTGGGGGAACATCAAATGTTATTAACAATGAAGCCCCTTTATGAAAATATATGACCGTTAAGAGGGGCAACAATTAAAGTGAAAGAAGCAACGACTCTAAAGGTGAAGAGCAAGATAGTGCACCAATTGATAGCATGCAATTTATGACTGAAGATGTTAAAAAGACTTTGGAATAGCCTGATGAGCCTTATGTTAATAATAAATATATTGAGAATGAAAAACCACCCCACGACAAGTTTGAAGATGATGAGTGGATTCATTCTTCCACAGTACAAGATATGTGCATTGGCCAAAGTTCAACTTATTGAAGAGATGATGACTTCACTTTCAAAGTTAGAGATTTATTAAGACGAAGGACCAATTGGTTGATGCTATTTGTGATTACTCAATCAAAACGAATATCAAATTCAATCAAGTTAAAAGAAATCGCACTAGTTATGATGCAATTTATTTTATGAATACACAAAGGAAAGGTTAAGCCGAGGGGAATGAATCTAATTATGCATGTCCTTTGAAGTTATATGCATTTGCTAGAAAGAAACGTAATGAGCATTTTAGGATCACGGAATATTACGGTGTTCACACATATAATAATCCAGTATTAGATCAAGATCACAGTGGTGCATCTGCCTTTTACATAGCGCGGTTGATAATGCCAAAATTAAAGAAAAAGCTTGAACTAACTCCTACTAATGTAATTAAGAGAGTGCTAGATACGAAGTTCGTTGAAATATCATATAGTAAAGCATGGAATGCAAGGAGAATTATGATGACAAAAATATTTAATAATTGGGAGAAGTCTTACACGACACTTCCTCAATATCCTGATGAGATCAAAAGAAGAAATCCTGGATCTGATACAAACTCATAACAAAGAGATCAATTTGGGAGTTCATCAATTCAGCTCCGTATTTTAGGCATTTGGTCCTTCGATCGAGGGATTTGAACTTTGTCGGCCGATTCTTAGCATTGATGGCACACACTTATATGGTAAATATAAGGGTGTATTATTTGTTGCTACAGGAGTAGATGCATATGTTAGCTTATTTCCTTTGGCTTTTACATTTGTGGAGGTGGAGAATAGTGAAAATTGAGAGTGTTTTTTCATGTATTCAATTATATATTTTTAATGTGTTACCTCCTAGGAAAATTATTTTTATATCTGATAGGATGAAAGGCATTCCTAAAGCATTGTACAGATGATTTGGCTCTCATCACCATCACCGCTATTGCTTAAGACACATTAGAGCTAAATTTAAAAAGAGTCATGGTCAGATACATTTGTGTTCGCGGGAAAATTCGTGTCTTTCTTCATTGATATCATTGCCATCTTAGTTAACAACTTTATGCGTTACAAAGATCCGGTCTTTTTATAAGACCCGGTTACAATGAAAATCAAAAATAAGAAAAAGAAAGATTACAAATTTATTCCTTGTTTGCTGAACGAATCGCGAGCTCCTGTTATGCGGTCACTCGCTTTGGTGGGTTCTTTGCCTGCGCCGGGGTTGTTTGCCGTGGACCACCGCGTGATCTCGATCCGGTCGGATCTACATGATATGACGGGTATTATCTCACGAAGGAAATAATAGCCGGGTGGGGTACTAATTTACCAAGGAAATAGTAGCCCAAGTGTCGAAATCGACCAAGCGAATTCGAGACTCTTCTCGGGATCTAAGAACCAAGCTTAGATCCGGAGGAAAATCGTGTAGATCTCAGATCCGGTCCCTCTCGAACTCTTGCCTTATTTGGCGTGGATGATCGCCGAGCACCGGATCTCAAAGTCCAAGTCTTCAATCTTCTAAAGCTCTAATCTTTTTTAGATCTGAGATTCCAATCCGACAGAGCTTCGACCCTCCCAAAATCCAACCCTTGAAAATGAAGAACCCCTCCTCTATTTATAGCCTCTCACTGTGCTCGTATGCACGTGTACACAACACAAAAGGGGAGAGGGGGGGAAAACCGGCCACCTTGGGGTGGCTCGGCTGCCGAGCCACCTCAGGGTGGCTCGGCTTGGGCCAAGCCACCCCGGGTTTGGCTCGGTTTTGGCCGAGTTCCCGGGTGTTGTCCGTTTCGCCGTTTTTTGGTGTTTCCGGTTCTCCGTTGTTCAGACTTGATTCGGTTTGTGGTTGACTTGGTTTGGAATCGACTTGTTGACTTGATTCCAAATATGGCAGTTAATCCGCTTCTGAGTTCGAGTCCGAAACCGATCTTGATTCGATCGTGGTTCATCCGAGTTCGCTCTTGTTTAGATGACTCGTTGACTCCTCGAATCATTGGATTGATTCCGCACGCGATTGACATTGTTTGCGTGCAATTTGTTGACCTCGTCGCTTCGTCACTCGATGGTTCGTTGATTTGTCGAATCATCGTGTCGAGCTGTGTTGTGGGACCTATAGGCAATTTTATACGCCTACAGATACCCCCTCCAAAGTATTTCAGCCTCGTTCTTTTATAGAAGAGTCTGAAATACTTTGGATGTGATTGTCCCAACCTTCAGTCGGTGCAACGGGACTTTGGAATGGCTTCTGTTCTTGATTCCTTCAGCCCTCCAGGTTGTTCGGTGCTTTGTCGAACTTCTGTAAGGATTCCGGTGCTGCATTTATTGTCTGACCGTCTGTTGGAACTTTGAACCTGAAGTCAATTCTTGATTTCTTGATTTTTAGCTCGAGTTGGTTGCTTCAACATAGAACTGATCATCGATTGATGGCGTCGTTCGGCGTTTGAGCTTCATTGCGACGCGTTGTCCGGCGTCCAGGCTTCATTGTGATGCGCTGTTCGACGTTTGACACAGTTTATACTCGTACGTCTGCTGGAGTATACACAGTTTAAGCTCTTAAGGTATTGGAGCGTGGCGGATACTCGAGTCACGAGACCAACCCATAGAATTGATGCGTCAATGACTCGTACTTATAGAATTTTTGGCAAATTCTCAGCCATCAACGGATTTGATAAGCCTTTACCGACTACCGTTTGAATCGGGCTAGCATGCGGATTGTTTGAGTCCGTTCCGCATGTGACGTTAAGCTAAAAGAGTTAACCCTTTTAGTGCTACGATATTGAATACGTATACTTCGTCTTTCTCCTGTGAAAAGACTAAACAGCAACGTGTATGAGACGTTGACTTAGGATTTTTGGCAAATCCTCAGCCTTCAACGGATTTGACATGCTCTTACCGATTACCGTTTGAATCAGGCTTACATGCGGATTGTTTAAATCCGTTCCACATGTGACGTTGTGCTAAAGGAATGAACTCCTTTAGACTTTGTGCTACAACTTCGAATATGTAGACTTCGCCATTGTTATGGGAATAGGCTACCCAGCAACGTGTATTAGACGTTGGCTTATCCCTACTTAGGCTTCGGGATAAAGGTCCCCAGAATCGAACTCTGGTATCTTTTTCAATCGGAAAAAGACTAAACCGGCGACGCGTGTTAGGCGTCGACTTATCCTTTCTTAGGATTCAGGATGAAATTCCCCATGCGTGTGTGGCATGGATTTCGGTGTTATTAATAACAACCTGCCACAATGTTGAATATGCGGACGGGTGTTCTTTTTAACGGTTAAGAACTAACCGGCAGCGCGTGTTAGGCGCAGACTTATCCTTACTTAGGTTTCAGGATAAAATACCCCAGAATCGAACTCTGGTGTCTTTTTCAATCGGAAAAGACTAAACCGGCAGCGCGTGTTAGGCGCAGACTTATCCCTGCTTAGGATTTGGGATAAACTTCCAAGGATGAATCCAAGATTGATAAACTCTTGGAAAAGGTTGGTGTGGGGATGAAAGAATTTTATATTCTATTCCCAATTTGAAAAGGAGACTCGAGGTGGGATCTCCACCCCCAGAATCCGGAAAGGTGAAACTAAGAGTGGGATCTCCACTCCGAGAATCGAAGAGATTCGGATAACCCTAACTGTCGGAAGGTTTGATTACCGAACTAAAAAATGGATTTCTCATTTATCGAGAGTGAATCGTGGTTTTGGCCCTAACTGTAGGAAGGTTTGACCAAGCGGGAGTTTGAGATGACCCTAACTGTAGGAAGGTTTGATCACTCGATTTGAAAGTGGACCTCTCGTTCATTGGAGGAATCGAGAGGGGATTTTGGTTGTGGCCCTAACTGTAGGAAGGTTTGACCAAATAGGAGATGATCCTAACTGTAGGAAGGTTTGACCGCTCGATTTGTGGGCCTCTCGTTCATTGAAGGAATCGAGAGGGGATTTTGGTTTTGGCCCTAACTGTAGGAAGGTTTGACCAAGTAGGGGATTTGCAACGATCCTAACTGTAAGAAGGTTTGATCGCTTGATTTGTAGGTCTCTCGTTCATTGAAGGAATCGAGAGGGGATTTTGGTTTTGGCCCTAACTGTAGGAAGGTTTGACCAAGTGGGGGATTTGCAACGATCCTAACTGTAAGAAGGTTTGACCGCTCGATTTGTGGGCCTCTCGTTCATTGAAGGAATCGAGAGGGGATTTTGGTTTTGGTCCTAACTGTAGGAAGGTTTGACCAAGTGAAAAGTGAGAGTAAAAGTACAAATCATTATAGGAATGTTGATTCGTACAAATCACTCGGAAGGGGATCCCTGATGTTAAGTGATAAAGACTTAACACAAAGGGTTTCGACAATTGGTCAATGATTGATAGACCAAAATTCTTTCCTGTTTAATCAAGTGTTCGGAAATTAGGAGTTTAGTGTTTATCACTTTATTCATCATGACCGGGTTATCCCTAAGAATATTACACTTAACATTCTTCCGGGAACTTCCCGTTACATGAATTATCCATCCCCAGCTTTCTTTGCAAAACTGGGTTTATTGTTGCATTAACCGCATGATCGGGTTATCCTTAAGAATACCACGCATGGCACTCTCCAGGAACTTCCCGTGGAAGAAAGGGAATAGTTTAGACTATTATACCTATTGGAGTATCAGGGAGCAGTTTATACTCTTATACCGGTCGGAGTTAGGGGATACAGTTTATACTCGTGCACCCACTGGAGTCTCACCGTTCTTGACTGGCTTACTCTAGCGTTATGACGCCGGCTTCAACCAAGGTCTGGATACTATTCTTTAGAGTAAAGCAGGCCTTGGTAGGATGAAGGATCCTCCTGTGGTATGCGCAGTACTTCGGATCCGCGGTATTATCAGCTTCCTCCTGATTCGTGATCGGTGGGAGCTTGATCTTGTTATTGTCAAGGAGGGATTTGAAGATAGCTGGAACATCTTCGTCCTTGAAGGAGTACTCTTTTTGAGGCCTCTGATCCGAAGTCTTCTGCTGTCTCCGGGACTGCTGTTGTGACGTTTGATTGGCATCAACAGCTGCTGCAGGTGTTTTACCCTTACCACGGGAGGCAAAGTTCGAGTTTGGAGGATTCGTCGTCGATTGACCCCTCTCGGCCTTCTTCCTTCGGAGGAAGCGTTCGGCTTGTTCCCCTCGGACCTTTAAGTCTTTCCAATTATTGGACGGTGCTGTCCCTATTACTTCCAACACGTCCAATGCAAGGTTGTTGTGGCAAGTTTGGAGGATGAACTCCTCAGTGATCGGGTCCCGGCAATTTAACGCTTTGTTCCGGAACCTTTTGACAAAGGTTTTGACTAACTCCCCGTCCTTTTGTTTCTCGTCGAGCAACGTTCCGATGGATATCTCGGTGTCGTCATCGAAGAAGTTAGCGAGGAATTTTGTCTCCATGTCGTCCTAGCTATTCACGCTTCCTGGCTTGAGGCGGCGGTACCAATCGAAGGCGGCTCCGCGAAGAGTGCCAACGAATGACCGCACCATCAGAGGCTCATTGTCGGAGATAACACCCAGGTGCGATTTGAAATAAATCAAATGCTGAGTGGGGGAACCTTTCCCATCGAACGGCGTGAAGTTGATTAGACTAAACTTCGCCGGATAGGGGATTGATTCCCACTCTCTTGGGTATGGACAAGGAATACCCGTTTTCTTCACCTCTTGAGATGACATCAAGGTATTGATTTTGCTCTCGAGGCTTTTGATCTTCAAGTTTTCACCTGTATCTTTGTTGGCATCCTCATTACCACCCTCTGCGTTGATGGGAGGGTCATCGGCATTGCGAGTTTCATCCGTATCCGTATGCTCAACTTCTTGAACAACCTGATTACGGTGGCTTGGTTCGCCTTGCTGGTTCCTCAGTGCCTGGATTTGCTGCTCATGCATCTCCCTCATGGTCTGCATGGCCATCTGCATCTCGAGCCTGAAGGTCTCCTGTTGTTTGGCCATGGCTTCTTCAAGCATCTTGGCCACTTGTTCCGCGCTTATCATGAATGACTCGCGGGGTTCTCCTTCGCTGGACACAGTGTTGTCAGATGCAACCGGAGAGCAAGCATCCGATTCCTCATCATCTGAAGGTAATCTTGTCCGAACCCTGCCATACGTCCTTCGTGAGATGGCTCCGGACTGCAAACGGGTTAGACGCCGGGATGCATTCAGAATCGACTCGAGATCATCCCGTGCCAATGTCCTTTTGCTGGTCACGTTAGCGGTGACTCTTGGAAATTCTCCGTCTTCAACAACCGCTTTCCTTCGTCGGAACCGCGTCGGCCTTGGCTTTGGCATTTTAGTGCTGAGCCTTTCAAACACAGAGACTCTCTCGGGGACTGCTTTGATGCAGTTGCATTCAGACAGTACTACCCGGATGAGCTTGGCACATGGGCACTGAGTTTCGAGCCTTCGAGGGCTTCTCTTTCTTGTCTTGCTCGTACCCCCAGCACGATAGTACAACTCGTCAATTTGATCGGAGTAACCTATCGTGTGTTGGCACGATTTCTCAGGTATAACGTTATCATCATCGGATGACAACGTTTCCTTCTGAGAGCGAATTACCTTATTTGGACTTTCGAGAGTCACTCGCCTCGAAACGTGCCTTTGTGGGCGTGAATTCTCAACGGGCTCCCGAACTTCGATGCGCAAGGTAGTGCGCTTGGGTGCCGTGAACTCCTTGTTATGTTCAGGGTTGTGTCGACCCCCAGCATGTTGATTAGTTCGGAGCTGTCTCAGTGGGCCCAAACGTTCTTGGATTGGAGCTTTGCTTCGCTCCTCGGGAAGTGGACCGAGGCGCTCCAAGACTGACTTCCTTTTCTGGGATGGTCTTGCGGGATCTCCCGGAGCAGTTGTGGAAGTCATCGGTGATTTGGATTGATTCGCCGGGAGTTGAATTTTCGAAGGCTGCAGTTGTTGCTCCTTAGTCTGAATCGCCGCTTCAGACTTAGGCCTCCATGCTTTGCGAGTTGGTGGCGATTTCTTGGTCACTCCATTCTGCAGCTTCCTACGGGCTTCCTCGACTTGAGCCCGTGCTTGCGCTGATAATACACGGCGCTTGTGAATGCGTTCTTCTAGCGTTGAGCGGTTCCGTTTGACACGGACCCATTTTGTTGTTGGCTGCTTGGAAGAGGCGCTATTCATCTGCTGTTGAGGCTGTTTGCCTCTTTTGCTCTTCAGATCCGCCTTGTAATAGACTCCGTCCACGGATTCCATCGCCTTTGCGAATTGTTTCGCAAGCCGTTGACGTTGCCTTTGGCGGGCTCTCTTCGAGAGAGTCACTATGCCTTCGGTAACGGAGGATTTGGCCAGAGCGGATCTGACCTGGTTGGAGGTTGGGGAGATCTCACCCAATGCAGCTTCGGCATCAAACAGGGCGAGATCTTCGTTGGTAGCTTCAACATCTTCGTACCAATGAAGTTTCCTCTTGGAGGAGAATTTTGGAGACTTGGACTTGCGGGAGGAGGTAGATCCGGGCGAGGACGACAGGTACGCCTCGAACTTCTGTTGGTCGAACTCGTATTCGACCTCCTCCACGACCGGGATCGGGATCCGCGGCTGCGACGCAACGATCTCGTCGGCGAGATCGGTGGCTCCCACTGTGGTCGCCAGATTGTTCGTGGGAAAATTCGTGTCTTTCTTCATTGATATCATTGCCATCTTAGTTAATAACTTTATGCGTTACAAAGATCCGGTCTTTTTATAAGACCCGGTTACAATGAAAATCAAAAATAAGAAAAAGAAAGATTACAAATTTATTCCTTGTTTGCCGAACGAATCGCAAGCTCCTGTTATGCGGTCACTCGCTTTGGTGGGTTCTTTGCCTGCGCCGGGGTTGTTTGCCGTGGACCACCGCGTGATCTCGATCCGGTCGGATCTACACGATATGACGGGTATTATCTCACGAAGGAAATAATAGCCGGGTGGGGTACTAATTCACCAAGGAAATAGTAGCCCAAGTGTCGAAATCGACCAAGCGAATTCGAGACTCTTCTCGGGATCTAAGAACCAAGCTTAGATCCGGAGGAAAATCGTGTAGATCTCAGATCCGGTCCCTCTCGAACTCTTGCCTTATTTGGCGTGGATGATCGCTGAGCACCGGATCTCAAAGTCCAAGTCTTCAATCTTCTAAAGCTCCAATCTTTTTTAGATCTGAGATTCTAATCCGACAGAGCTTCGACCCTCCCAAAATCCAACCCTTGAAAATGAAGAACCCCTCCTCTATTTATAGCCTCTCACTGTGCTCGTATGCACGTGTACACAACACACAAGGGGAGAGGGGGGGAAAACCGGCCACCTTGGGGTGGCTCAGCTCATGCCGAGCCACCTCAGGGTGGCTCGGCCTTGGCCGAGCCACCCTAGGGTGGCTCGGCCACCGAGCCACCCTAGGGTGGCTCGACTTGGGCCAAGCCACCCTGGGTTTGGCTCGGTTTTGGCCGAGTTCCCGGGTGTTGTCCGTTTCGCCGTTTTCCGGTGTTTCCGGTTCTCCGTTGTTCGGACTTGATTCGGTTTGTGGTTGACTTGGTTTGGAATCAACTTGTTGACTTGATTCCAAATATGGTAGTTAATCCGCTTCTGAGTTCGAGTCCGAAACCGATCTTGATTCGATCGTGGTTCATCCGAGTTCGCTCTTGTTTAGATGACTCGTTGACTCCTCGAACCGTTGGATTGATTCCGCACGCGATTGACATTATTTGCGTGTAATTTGTTGACCTCGTCGCTTCGTCACTCGATGGTTCGTTGATTTGTCGAATCACCGTGTCGAGCTGTGTTGTGGGACCTATAGGCAATTTTATATGCCTACAATTTGTAAAACCTTCTGTGACAAGCGGGCTATACACCCGAAACATGCGTGTATGATCGGATACGGGATCAAATCAAGGTAACAGCTCAAGCTGCATATGACTGGATTGAGAGTATTTTAGTAAGTGAATATGTCGACCGGTGGACGCTAAGTAAAGATGGAGGGAATCAGTTTTTCATGATGACAACTAATTGTTTTGAAAGCTTCAACAATGTACTTAAGGGAGCAATACCCATACAAGCGTTGGTTGCAAGGATATTTTATAGACAAATTACTATTTTGTGAAGCGACGAGAGGATGGAGCAAAGTGGGTGACGTTACACTAAAAAATGAAGAGATTGTAGGGTCAGGTGTCGTGCAGGCGAGATCAACAAAGATTGTTAGATTTGCTATAGATGAATGGTAGGCTACAGTCAAACACGATCATAATTACACCATAATTAAAAGGGACACAATGCGCATGCACTTGTAACATACCACAATTACAAAAATTATCATGTTCACATGTTATAGCGGTTTCGTCCAAGCAATTTAGGGGTGTAAATATTTTGTATTACACATACGCTTCTGAGTGGTATTAATCAAGCTACTATAGAGATTCATACAAGTAGTGTTTCTATCCTATTGTAGATAGTTGTTACTGGCCACCCTATAATAGGCTGCATATGTTACCTCCTGAATATAAGAGATAATTCGGACATCCGCGATCAGCAGTATAAAAAGTATGATGGATGAAGGACGGGAAAGAGCTCCAAAGAAAAATTAGTGTGGATATTGCAGACAACTGGACCATAATAGATCTCATTATCCTACCAATCTAAATAGATAGCAATTAATTGGTACAATTTATTTAAGTTATAATTTTATTCTACTTTATTTGTAAGTCAATGTGTATATGTAAATTCTATAATTTACTTCTAATTTCAATTTATCATATGTCATAATACTGACACATTTTAGCTTTATATATGCAGATATTTATAGTATGCAGGCAGGACCATTAACATATGAGGTCTTATATGACCAAGATC
The DNA here is from genome assembly GCA_022839385.1 of Asparagus kiusianus. NCBI lineage: Eukaryota > Viridiplantae > Streptophyta > Magnoliopsida > Asparagales > Asparagaceae > Asparagus > Asparagus kiusianus. Next base: position 45,597 of record BQKN01066376.1, on the reverse strand, counting down.
GACACTGATCCGTGAAGATAGACTCTGGGAGGTAAATTACATTTTTTATTATTTTCAATCTTTTCAAATTTTTAATGTTATTACTGTTATTGATCATTTAAACTATTACTATTGTTGATCATACTCTTCCACATTTGAGTTGGGATTTGACGGATCTACGATTCTAATATTATGTTCGTCAAACATGCCTTTATGAATGTTCACAAATAAAATGGGTAAGACTCAATTGGCCTCTCTTGATGGCATTGATTGAATGATGGAGGCCCGAGACAAATACATTCCACATGTATCAAGGAGAGTTGACTAACACACATAATATAAACTCCTAAATTACTAACACACATAATATAAACTCCTAAATTAAATTACCCAAACTAGATCTTGATCTTCAATAAGCTCCTCTTGGTAATCTCACGGATGAAGCTTGAACTTGATCTTTAACTTTGAATTGCAAGGCTTCACTCCACTATTCCGCCAACCTCCATTGGATATCATCGTTGTAGCGCATATTCCATCCAACCTCCAACACGTTGTTTGTCTATAATAAATAAGAAAACACAAATACTAGACAAACAACATTAGTGGTAAATTGTTTGTTAATCATCATCAAAACAAGAAGGCCAACAATCTTCCCCTTTTTGATGATGACAAACAATTTACAAAAAGGATATATGTATGAAAGGAAATGAATATACAATGTATAATATATCATGCATATAAATAAGAAAGAATATACTCATAATATTTCTCCCCCTTTGACAATATCAAAAAGGGGACAAAGGGATGAAGAGAGCAAAAGCTCCCCCTATCAATAAGCATAGGTGAGTATCAAACAAGTATAGGGAATGCTCCCCCTATCAAAAAGCCATATAGAATATAAGCAATAAAAGATCATGACAAACATGTGAGCAAGCATAGATGGAAAATATGCTAAACACAAGTCACATACATAAGGACAATGAGAACACATATGAATATGTCATTATGAAGATAGTGTCTCATTACACTAATATAAAAACCATGTATAAAATAGATTTATGAAATCAAAAGAAATAGAGCATGAGAATCATGCAAAATGTTTTCAAATGAAAACAAATCAACCAAATGAAATCATAAATCAAAATTTAAATCATAAAACCAAATCATCATTGAATTTAAAAAAATCAAGAGAGGCAACCATATCTAGCTCTTGAGCTAGTAACAACTCATATAATTATTTTTAGCACCCGGTAAACAATGTTTGGGAATAAACACTTAATGACTCCGGAGGGTTATATAAACGTAGTCCTCTCATCAAAACAAAAATAATAATCATGAAAACTAAAGATTTGATACAAGAAAAATTATTTTCATAACCAAAAGATATTAAAGCATAATTTTCAAAACCAAGAAAAGAAAAAATAAGAACACTAAAAATCTTGGTTTAAAAATTAAATTTGTTTTGGTACCTAAGAACTCTTGGTACCAAAATATTTAGGGACATGACCCCTATCATTTAAGCTCAAAGCCCTAGGGTTATGAACCCTTTTAGGCGCATTTAGTACACGGGTCCGGTCATAGCAATAATTATGCAAATGACTCATTCAATTGCAATGAGTGCAATGAAGAGGATGCATTTGGTTATGTTGACAATGTGGATGTGCACGAGGAACATTTGCAAATAAAAATGGTCTTTTATGTTTATTTTGCAAATGAGAAACATTTTGAAACAATGTTGGTCTACTTGAAATATTTTGCGATTTAGAAACTTTTCGCAAATCAAAACAAAACTTAGCTAAGTGACCAACTCTACCACAAAAATCACAATGATACACAAGAGCATGCTTATGATAGGAAATAGGTGCATGTGTGTGTACATGTGATGAAGAAACTTGATGAGATGTACAAGAAGGATTACTATTCTTATGTTTTTATGCATCATAGCAAAATTTAGCTAAATGGCCTTTACGACCACAAATGGAGCACTTATAAACTTTGTTATACAAGTGTGCATAGTGTGTAGGTGATTTTGTAGCACTAAATTTAGCACACTTGTCCATAAGTTTCTTATGGTTATTAATGCATATTTTCAAAGTTGAATCTAAAGATAAAATGCATTTTTTCATAAGATTCAAGTCTTCATTTTTAGACACATATGCACTTTTAGAAGTAGAACATAAATAGTTATTTATGAAAGAAGCAGTATCATTTTGTATGTTCTCTACTTCTAACATGGCATTATTTTTGTCATGAGTCAAGTTAACAATATCTACTTTTAAATTATTATTTTCCAAATTTAGCATATCATTGTTTTCTTTAAGAGCAACATTTTCTTGAGAAATGATATCAAATTTAGAAGCTAACTTCTCATGATCGAAATTTAAATCTTCATGCTTGCTTTGTAAATTAATAAAATTATTTTGTAATTTCTTGTAGGCATGCAATAATTTATCACTAGCACAAGCAAGTTCATCACTATAAAAATCATTATCGGGTTCGAATTCGCAAACCTCACTAGGGCTATCGCCTAGTGCTCGTGTGCATGAAGCTCCATATGAACTTAAAGCCGGATCCTCCAAAGCTTGTCGGATCGCCTCCAAGTCCCCTTGATGTGCTTCAATAAATTTTCATAAGGTGTAAGCACTATCAAAATGAACAAATTTGTTAGGCATAGATGAATCAAGAGCATTTAGCAAATATTCTAACAAAATATTGTTCATTGTAAACATACGATGATCATTTTTATTCCACTTGAATTTCTCCATAGTGGGCACAATATAAGCATCATCTATAATTTTCTATAAATCAAAGTGTTTAGATTGAACAAAAAGTTTAAATCTAACACACCATTAGGCATAGGGGAAATTATCTAATCTAGGAGCAATATTAATGGCATAACCTAAACAAGATGCATCATTCATATTCATAATTTGTAAAAATATGCAAGCAAGATGCAAATACAATCAAAACAAGATTAGCACAAAAAGTTAACTTGGATCTTTAACTCAAGACGATTAGACCTTAAATCAAAGAGCACCAAGCTCTGATACCAATTGTTAGACCCTAGAGGGGGGTGAGTAGGGTCTTATGCTAATCTAATCCGATTAAAATGCTAATCAAAATTAATTAATAAATTATTCTAGCAAGTATGAAATACAACAAGATATATGAGCTAGGATAAGTAATATGAACAACAAGAAATATCCTAGCAATGAGATATAAGCAATATATGTGCAAGAATATATAAACTAATACAAAGGTGATATAATCAAACTACAAATGTTATAGTGAAAAATAAACAAACTCAAACAAGCAATATGATCACGGAGTTCGGACCTTCCATCCTACGTCTCTGCTCCCCACTCCCGGGGAGAAATCCACTATCACAATCCGGTTTGGAAGCCAAAACTTCTACACACTCGGTTTACAAGTTCACCGAAAACTCTCACACAACAAACACTATGCAATCACACTCTACACCCACACAAGTGTTGGACCTAGCCGTGTCTCCCTCAAGTGCTCGGTTACAACCTCTCCCTAGGTTCGTCAACCGATGCCACTCCTCTTGGAACGATCCCCGACTCTCACCACACACTCCTTACTCGGTGTACAAGTGTATTACAAAGTGATCTCACAATTAAGTGTAATATAACAAATGTTTGTTCTCTCTAACAAGGTGAGAACTCAATTAAGCACAACTCAATGTTACAAACTCTCACAACCCTACTATACTATGTATGCAAATACAATAAGCTCAAGTGGGTGTGTGTAACAATGAGATAAAATCAAATCTAAACTCAATATAAAACTAGCTTTAATAGAAATGATAATTAACAAGTAATAAATAAAAGCTAGAGTAGAGTTTAGAAAACTTCTCAATAGAAGACAAGATGGAGAGATGGAGATTGGAGCCCAAACAAGAAGATGATCTCCTCCACTTGTGAAAACTTCTTCACAAACAAAACAAACACTTAAACACACTTAAACCCTTGTTTAAAACTTGTTTAAAAACTTCTTGGTTTGTTGGAGAACTGAGATCAAAGAGGGTATTTATAGCCTCCAAAACCTCAGCCAAAAACCCCAAACCAAATGACAAAAACAGCCCCAGCAACGGTAACAAAAATAACTGTTGGAAATAGAACTGACAGAGCGGCGGTCGACCGAAAGAATTCGCGGTCGACCGCAATGCAGATCTGAAACTGAGAATACAAGCAGAACTTCGTCGGGCGACCGGTGCGGTCGACCGATGGAAATTTTGAGCTCTCGGTCGACCGCACCGGTCGACCGACAAACTCTCTGCTACCTACTGTCGACTGAACATATGAGCGGTCGACCGGTGCGGTCGACCGATAACTGATACTACAGAAAACTGCTTCTGAAAACTATTTTTCTGATTTTAAAACACTGTTTAAAAATATCAAATAAATTCCAAAAAATATAAAACTTTGGAGAATGATTGTAGACATGATAATAAACATGCTACAATGACTGGTTTCCAGAAAGGATGTCCCAAAAGAAAAATATCATCATTTTATAAAATAGTCCAAAACATAAAAATGTAAACACATGAGTTTGATATTTTGACCTAAACTAACTATTGAAACTTTACAAAATGATTTTATAGACTTGAAGAAAGATGTAAACTATTGTTATGAAGTCTATAAACAATGAATGTAGTATTTTACAGACTTGAGGAAAGGTTGTTCTAAATATTTGATAAATTTTGATATACTTCATATGATGTTTATGTTTGAAATGTTATTATGTTTATGTTTGAAATACTACTATGACTAGATTATGCTTGGAATTTTAGTAAGTGAAATTAAATGTTATGTTTTTGTTAGAGATATGTTATAGATGTAATAATTATATAAAGATATGTGTTTATTTGTGTTTGAAATTGATTATGGATTGATAAATGTGTAGCAAGAGAGTTTGTGTTAAACTTGACAATTTTAGTCGAGGATTGATATATGTTAGTAGGAGATAAGATTTTACAGCAAGTGTGGACTGGAGGGTCTCTGCCAAATCATCGAGGTTGGGAACCCTGACCATTTTTTGTGGGGAAATCCCAAGTGGGCTTTTCCAAACGATCAGGGTTAGGAACCCCGACAAAATTAGTCGGAATTCGCAACCCCGACTTGTTTAGGTCCCCTAACCATGCAAGTTGTGTTGGAGTGATCCTAAATTAGTCACGGTTGGCAACCCTAACTAACTAACTAGGAAGCCGATTTTTTTAAATCGGCCTAGTTTCTAGCCACGATACTGACGTGGCTAGAAACAAGGTTGATATTTTGAATTAAAACTAGAGTGGATCGATTTTAAAAAAATTGGTTTGGGGCTAACCTTTCAATAGCATCTTTGCACGTGCAAATTCACATGCTAATGATTTGGATCTACTTTTTCAAAATTTTTATATTATAAAAATAAATAAATAATGGATTTAATTATAAGTTAGATTCTAAAAACTGAAATAATGTGCTATATCTTCACTCTTCCATTTAATTTTTTTTATCTTGACTGGCTAATATTTAGTGGACTATAATGATTCAAAAAGTATTTCTAAAAGTTAATTGAGAAAAATTTCTTATATTATTTTCATCTATTTCTTCAAAGAACTATGATTTTATTTTAGAAATTATAATTTATTTTTGGGATAATTTGAAGGTTTTCTTGCAAAATAGTGTTAGACCCTAGAGGGGGGTGATTAGGGTCTTATGCTAATCTAATCCGATTAAAATACTAATTAAAATTAATTAATAAGTTATCCTAGCAAGTATAAAATACAACAAGATATATGAGCTAGGATAAGCAATATGAACAACAAGAAATATCCTACCAATGAGATATAAGCAATATATGTGCAAGGATATATAAACTAATACAAAGGTGATATAATCAAACTACAAATGTAATAGTGCAAAATAAACAAACTCAAACAAGCAATATGATCATGGAGTTCGGACCTTCCGTCCTACGTCTCCGCTCCCTACTCCCGGGGAGAAATCCACTATCACAATCCAGTTTGGAAGCCGGAATTTCTATACACTCGGTTTACAAGTTCACCGAAAACTCTCACACAACAAACACTATGCAATCACACTCTACACCCACACAAGTGTTGGACCTAGCCATGTCTCCCTCAAGTGCTCGGTTACAACATCTCCTTAGGTTCGTCAACCGACGCCACTCCTCTTGGAATGATCCCCGACTCTCACCACACACTCCTTACTCGGTGTACAAGTGTATTACAAAGTGATCTCACAATTAAGCGTAATATAACAAATGTTTGTTCTCTCTAACAAGGTGAGAACTCAATTAAGCACAACTCAATGTTATAAACTCTCACAACCCTACTATACTATGTATGCAAATACAATAAGCTCATATGGGTGTGTGTAACAGTGAGATAAAATCAAATCTAAACTCAATATAAAACTAGCTTTAATAGAAATGATAATTAACAAGTAATAAATAAAAGCTAGAGTAGAGTTTAGAAAACTTTTCAATAGAAGACAAGATGGAGAGATGGAGATTGGAGCCCAAACAAGAAGATGATCTCCTCCACTTGTGAAAACTTCTTCACAAACAAAACAAACCCTTAAACACACTTAAACCCTTGTTTAAAACTTGTTTAAAAACTTCTTGTCTTGCTGGAGAACTGAGATCAAAGAGGGTATTTATAGCCTCCAAAACCTCAGCCAAAAACCCCAAACCAAATGACAAAAACAGCCCCAGCAACGGTAACAAAAATAGCCATTGGAAACAGAACTGACAGAGCGGCGGTTGACCGAAAGAATACGCGGTCGACCGTTATGCAGATCTGAAACTGAGAATACAAGCAGAACTTCGTCGGTCGACCGG
>BQKN01066376.1:0-13754 GCA_022839385.1 Asparagus kiusianus | reverse complement strand
CATAAAGTTGTTGTCAAAGTTGTAACAGAATCATCAATGAAGAATAATGCAATTTCCCGCTCGAACATAGTCGACTAGTTTTAGGCAGATTTTAGGGTCCTGTCTATAATGTCTATAAAATCGGGTTGTGATTTGGAAGAACTCAGGTCATAGTGAAGAAAGCCTTTCGTGAGAAGGAAGAATTTAACCGTAGGATTCGAATCCGAACCACTATAAAATCTCACGTGTTTCTGTGTTGGTTTGCTTTTAGTTTTTTGATTTTTATTTCAGCTACATATTCTGAGTTTAGTTAAAAAACTGTAGCAATCCTTTTCACACCCCCGCTCTAGGCTTACATCTTAGTTCCAACAAGTGGCATTAGAGCCTCGTTACCCATCTTTAGGTATCACAACATAGGGTAGAGATGTTAAGCCTTACCACCATTGTAGCTTTTCCTAAGGATATGCTATCAACCGACCCCTATTTTTTGATGGAACCAATTACACATATTAGAAACTACGTATGAAATTTTTTTGTTGTCCACTAGTTTCATTGTTTAGGAAAGTATAGAACGTGGGTATAAGGAACCTATTACTGAGGTAGATGGTTTTACATTTGTTCTACCTAAGGACAAGTGGACTCCACAGTATAAACAAATTCATTCTCATAATTCAAAAGCCATGAATGCTTTATATTGTTATCTTACTACTAAAGAATTTAACCATGTTTCTAATTTTACAACTACGTAAGAATTTAGAAAATACTTGAAGTCACATGATGCGGCATAAACATGTACCAAAAATGTTACAAGTGCACAACCGTGTTAAGTTATAGTATAAAAAGTTATCGATCCCACGAGGAATGTGTTTTGTAGGAGAAAATATAAATCGGTTCTTATGTTGTGTGCGTGACAAATAGAAATGAAGAATAAGTGTGATTGTGGAGAGATGATGAGAGGGAAAGTGATAGTGTGTAAATCAATGTGTTTGAGAGTAGATGTGAGTAAAAATAAATGTGATCAACAAGGCAAGAAAGAAGAATGAATAAAATCAAAAAAGAATAAAAATAAAATTCAAGAAAGTAAAGATAACGGATTCAATTAAAGATATGGGTAATCTAGAATTGAATCCACTTCTTAGAAAATGGTGATTCCCTAGAAGTTTCTAGCCTAAAGGCGAATCAAAGAAAATAAAAATAAATAAAAAGAAAAACTAAACCCAAGAGGGTTCTAGCCTCAAGGTGAATAGTATAAGAAATTAAAATCTAACTACAAAATAAATTATAAAATCTAAACTACAAAATAAATTGCAAGAATTAAATATAAAAAAATAAATCTACTCTATAAGCATGAAATAAATCTAATCTATATGCATAAAATAAATCTAAGGCAAGAGGGTTCTAGCCTCTTGGCTATTTAAATAAGAAAATAAAATCTAATTACAAGCATGAAAATAAATCTAAACTAATATGCAATAAAAGAGAAATAAGAAAAACAAACCTTCAAATTAATCTCCATCTTCATCTTCATCTTCATCATCCAACAAAGAGAAGAAGAGAAAAAATTTAAAGTGGTGAAAAAAATTATTTAATTAATTATAACAAAAAGTTACAAATTTAGAAGGCCTTCTCAATTAAGAGTAGTCCTCCTCTCCAAAAGGAGTTATAAAAATTTTCACACCCCTAACCCCTTACTCTCTACCTCTATTTATAGTAAACATCAATGAATGAGAGCTCTTGGACTGAATCCTTATCCAAAATCATCAAAAATCAGTCATTGGTCTGTAACTGCTTTATAGCCATCTATACTAGCATCGATGCTGGCATCGATGCCGGTATCGATGCCAGCATCGATACTGGTATCGATGTCCAATCAAAAATATGCCTCCACAGATGGCTTCGTCTCGTCGAGATAGGCAATTTTCATATATTATATGTTAAATTTTGCCTTCTGGATTTAGAGATATCGTCGTTTCTTTGTGGCCAACCATCTTGAATATATTTTGTTTTCATATTTTATTTTTTTATTTTCCTCGGATTCTACAAGCTACTCGGCTTGATTCTGGGCTTGAGATTTTTGGCTCTTGCTTGTGTTCTTCATTTAATTCATGAGCTTTTAATGAGAGATGGGATTTTTAGGCTTTATTCTTCATTAACCTACAATTAAAGATAAAAACAATTATTAGTGATATATTTATTCATTAAAAATAGATAATAAGGGTATAAAATTGTAATAAAATATGATTATCAAATACCCCCAAAGCTAAACTTTTGCTAATCCTCTAGCAAAGAAAGTAAAATAAAAAAAAAACCTAACTCACTTTCGCAGGAATCATGGTTGTATTTAGTGCATACAACAAGCCTTTAAACCCCTAGGTTACCCTAGTAGACGAGTTGTAGTCTCGTGAGGGTTTGCAGTGAATATACTCACAAAATTCGGTCATCTTGCCAAATTAAAGAAGTTAGTAAATAACTAAATTTACTTGATAATTGAAGCTAGTTATTACTCAAGAAAATATTTTTATATATAACTTAAGGTAAATTTCCTAGTAAATCTTCTCATTATAGCAATACAAAACCAAGCCAAACTTAGAAATTTAATTTAAAAGTTTTGAAAAGAACATGCTAACTCTTTGTTTAAAATAATATTCAAGTTGCTTGATCTAAAATATTTTTCAAGACCATTTATACAAATATAACTATATATAAAACATTTATTTTATTTTATTTTATATTTTTTAACTCTTTCTTTCTTGGTGATTTTTTCTATTTTAACGGGCTTTCTAAGTGACCATTTAACGAGTTTTGGGCTAATGGATCCCAACCCAATTGGGCTTAGGTCATTAAATATGGAAATACTCATTGGGCTTAATTACTTGGTCAACTTAGGCTTTATAAGATAGAATCACCTTGAATTTAAGAGTTTTTTTTTGTGCCCATTTTTCGCACTCTTCTTTTGTAATTTTTTTTTAAAATGTATATGTATATATTCTGAAAAATATGTAAGTCAAGACACTTTGAAAAATTATTTTTAACTCTAAGGTAAGCATGCATACATTCCATTATTTTAAATAAAAATCTAAGTTAAGGCTTAAGTGAAGTATACTACTTTGAAAATTATTTCTTAAGAAATTTATTTAGAGTTATCATAAAAGGTAAACTTGAGTAAATAACAAACTAGAGATTAGAAAATTTAAAATTTATTAAATAAATTAATTATTACATAACTCTATCAATTTGGCAAGTGACGATATTTTTATAATTTTTTTAAGGAAATGGAAATGGAAAAAATGACAAAAATACAAATAAAAATGTAAAATAAAGAGAAAAAAATAACTAATTCCCACCCCCACACCTAAATTTTACATTGTCCTCAATGCAAACTCTATGATGCACAAAGTAAAGTAGATAAGAAGTGAAGCACTTACATTTAATCAGCTGATAAAAATCTGTAATTACCTTTGGTCTGAGGAGGATAGAATCAAAAATTTATTATTCTCTTCTTTTTTTCTTTTTTTTCTGTTTTTTTTTCTTTTTTTTTCCTTTTTTTTACAACTGAACAAGAAACTCTCAAATGAGAGAAGAATAAATTCTTTTTATTATTCTGAAATAAACAAAACAAATAATGTAGAATGAAGTGTTCAACACAAAGAGCTCGTATTCTACATTGAATCCTACCTTATTGTTAAAAATTCTTCCCCGGATTTTAACTAAATTCAGAATGATATAATCAATAATGTGAAATTCTAAGCATTTCGGGGTGTTTAATAATTCTTGCAACAGAGTAAGATAGGTATTATTGGTGTCATGCATTTTGTATTTCTTAATGAACTTAGACTCTTGTGCTGTGAAGTTTTGTTTTCTAATAACCAATTCTTCTGTAAAGTTTTGAATATTTGGTTGTTGATTATTTTCCAAGAATCTAAGTTCATCAAGAAAGAGTTCTTTAAAATTTAATTCAAAGCAGTAAATGTTTAACACAGTTTTATTATTCTCAAGGACCTGATCTGCTTCTTCTAAAAACTTTAACTCTTCATCAAAAATTTTCTCAAAACTCAAATCAGACTCTTCTCTTCTTCTTCTTCTTCTAATCTTTCCTGAATGTAATTTAATTCTAGAGGCTGATTATTTGGCTGGTCTCCTGGATTAAAAATGTTAAGATCAGCAGTCAAATTCCCAAAGGACAGCTTCATTTGACCAGTTCTACAGTTGATGAGAGCATTAGAAGTGGCTAAGAAAGGTCGTCCTAAGATGACAGGTGTCTGTCCTTTGGGATTGGAAATAGGCTGTGTTTCCAAAACTACAAAATCTACTGGAAAAATAAAATCTCCCACCTTAATCAGAACATCCTCTAACTCATCCATAGGGACCATAACAGATCTATCAGCCAACTGTAAGGTGCATTTGGTTAGGTTCAGTATACCTAGACCCAATTGCTGGTAGACTGAATATGGAAGCAAATTGACACTGGCCCCTAAGTCTAAAAGTGCCTTATCAATATGAGTATTACCAATGATACATAAAATGATGGGGGAACCTGGATCTTTACGTTTCAAATGTATGGGATTTGATAGCATTTCACTGATATTGGCGGCTAAAATGACTTTCTTTGGAACATTTATTCTCCTCTTCTTAGTGCATAATTCTTTTAAAAATTTAGCATAAGATGGAATTTGTTCAATTATATCTAAGAGAGGAATATTAACCTTAACCTGCTTGAATGTTTCTAGGATTTTCTCCTCTTGAGGGGAGTGTTTCCTAAGCCTGAGTCTATCTGGAAAGGGAGCAACTGGTCTAAATCTATCAAAAGCAGGCTCAGGTTCGGGTTCAGGTTCTTGGTCATCTGAGAGGGTGATTGTTGAATAGATTCATCAGAAGGAGAAGGAGAAGGAATTTGTATTGGATCAAGAGTTTGACTTGGAGGAGTTCTTACTTGATTATCGACTTGTCTACCTGACCGAAATGAATGGATTGCATTCACTTGAGCTTTATAGGATGAATTGTATCTTGTGTCTTTAGGGTTGACCACAGGTTAACTCGGAAATTTTTCTTTCTCTCTTTTACTCACGGCACTAGCTAGTTGACCAAGCTGAGATTCTAATCTAGCTATAGCTTGAGTGTTGGAGTTGAACATTTGTCCAGATGATTGCATAAAGGAATTCAGAGTGATGGGCGTTTGAGTCAACATATTCATGGTTTGAGTAGAGGCCTTAATTATGATTTCCAAACCCCTTTTGAAGATATTGAGATGTTTATCCTGATCTGGATTGTGAGGAGTCTGAATTACAGCTTGATGAAGAGGAGAGTGATTTTGATACGGCAGATTAGGTTGTTGAAATTATGGATAAAAGTTAAAAGGAACTGTGTTTCCCTTAGGAAAATATTGGGTTGAAGCGGGAGTGAAGTTTTTGTTGGCCTTCTTATTTTGATGATGTTTTACAAATAATTTACTTCTAATGTTATTTGTCTAGTGTTTGTGTTTTCGTATTTATTCTAGGCAAACAACGAGTTGGAGGTTGGATGGATTGCACCACAACGATCATATCCAATGGAGGTTAATGGAATTGTAGAGTGAAGCCTACTCAATTCAAGTTAAAGATCAAGTTTAAGCTTCATCCGCAACTGTAGGCATCAAAAATTGCCGATAGGTCCCCGCAAACAGCTCAGTGTTAACGAGCGACGATGAACGTCACTACCCGGTTCACAGGAGTTCTATTGACGTCGGTGAGTGCCTGAAGTGAACCGACGGACTACGTGAGCCGACAGAATCTCAGAACAACGGGGATATGGACTGACCGGAAACCCCGTGACCGCTACAAACGGACCAACGCCCGTCGTGTCCCGTTCACCCTACTGATAATCCAACCATCAAGATCTGCAGAGCTTTTCGTCAGAATTCCAATGCATCCGAAATCAATTAAATCCGAGTTGGAACGACGAATCAACGACAGAACAACGGCAGAACAACGGCGGACGGTCTCGGACTGAACCGAGGCACCCGGCGGTGTCCCGGCGAGGTCGAAATACCCCAGGGGTGTCTCGGCCTGGCCGAGACACGGCCTGGCCAAGACACCCCCGGGGGTGTCTCAAGGTGGTTACACGCCGAAACACCTTTTTGGGGGTGTCTCAAGGCGGTTACACGCTGAAACACCTTTTTGGGGGTGTCTCCAAGCGGTTACACGCCGAAACACCTTTTTGGGGGTGTCTCCAGGTTGTTACACGGTGAAACACCTTTTTGGGGGTGTCTCCAAGTTTTTACACGCCGAAACACCTTTTTGGGCAGCCCCTAGGGTCTCCTCTTGCCTATAAATAGGACCCTTGGGCGTTCATTTTGAAGGCCGGATTTTGGGAGAGCAAGGCTAGAGCTTTGGAGCTTAGAGCAAGATCTGAAAATTTGGAGAGCTAAGGCGAAGCCCTGCTGCAGCGACGAGTGATCAAGTCCTCTACAGCAAAGGAGTCTTCTTCTTCATTCACCTTCTCTTTTTCCTTAGTGTTGCCCCCTTAGCGGTGATACTAAGAAGAGCTAGTGTCTCGTTTTAGCCGAGATATACGCTTTAAACTTCTAGATCTCACGCGGATCGACGAAGTTCTGTTTCTATATCCCTTCGCGGATAGACGAAACTCTACCGGATTTTCCCGGAACGGATCTGATCGACCGGTGGTCCACGGATATCAACATCCCCGTCACAGGCAAAAGACCCACGCAAGCGAGACCACACCAAAACGGGATCTCGTGTTTATTTTCGATAAAGTTGTAATCTTGGTTTTATTGCATAAGTAGATCTTATAAAAAGATCGACTTTTCATTTGATTTTGTTGTAACGTCTAAAGTTGTAACATATCTCAAAGCAATGAAAACAGCAACTTTTCCCGAAAACAAGCTGGCGACCACAGTGGGAGCCGCCGATCTCGCCGCCGAGATCGTCGTGACGCAACCGGCATTCAAGATCCGGGTGAATGAAGAGATCGAATACGAGTTCGATCAGCAGAAGTTTGAAGAGTACCTCTCTTCCTCCTCCTCCAGATCCGCCTCTCCGAATAGGCGTGGGAAGACTCCGTCTCCCAAAAGGGCTCGTGGGATCTCCAACTCCTCAATCCAAGATCCCGCCGCTGCAGCACACGGACCACACAACGTCCCCGCGTCGTTCAGTGTGGTCGAGGCTACAGATCTGGCTCTCCCATCCGCCACTAAGGCGATTGATGATGCTACTCCAGTTCTGTCAAAGAGGGCTCGCCAAAGACGGCGTCAACGCCTCGCCCTACAACAAGCCAAAGCTGTTGAATCATTGGATGGGATCCGTTACAATGAGGATCTGAAATCCAGGTACCGCCGAGAACAACGGCAAACAACCAACTCCTCCTCCTCCAAAACTGAAGCGAATGAATGGATTCGCGTCAAGAGGAATCGCTCCACCCTCGAGGAGCGAATCAAGAAGCGTCGGGCGTTGCTCGCGCATGCCCGACTCCTCCTAAAGAAGGCGGAGGAGATGCAGCAAGAAACAACGGTCAAAAAGCCATCTACAAGCAGATTGGTGTGGGTTCCCAAATCAAAACCAGCACCTCCAGCGAAGAAGGGTGGAGTTATCGCCCGAAGTTCCTCCAAACCAGATCATGTTTCTCCTATTCCGGCACCTTCAACGGGGCCAGGTAAGAACGGGGATCATTCAAGATCCCAGGTTCCTTTGATAGGTCGCCTTGGTCCTTTACCGGAAAACCGAGGTAGAGTACCTATCAAAGAATGGCTGGGACCATTGAAAGGTCCCCAAGTTATAAATCAGACCGGGGGTCGAGTTAATCCCCCCAAGAAAGATGACAAGGGGAAAGCCCCTATCACCGACCGCATCGGATTGCGAGTCGAAGTAAAAGAGCCCGTTCAGTTTCTACGCTCACAAAAGCGTAAACTTGAATGGGCCACTCTTGAAAAATCTAACAAAGCGTTGCATCCCCGAAGGGAAGCACACTCATCTGATGATGATGGTGTTATACCGGGGAACACATGCCAACACTTTATAGGTTGCTCCAGTTATCAAACTGATGAGTTGTACTATAGAGCTGGGGGTATGAAAGATCCCGAAAGAGATATGTGCAGGACATGAAGTCTCGCTGCCCGTGCGCTAATATAATCAAAGCGGTGCTGTCAGAATGCTGCTGTGCTCAGATCCCAAGGAGAGTCTCGGTGTTCGAAAGAATTTCCATACCGAAACGCTTCCACAAGAAGAAATTCGTCCGCCAAGAAGACGAATATCCAAGAGTGTCGGTTAACATGACCGGCAGAGGGGGATCAACACAATACTTCAGCATAGATCAGCTTACCGAGCTATCCCGATGCATGACGCGGTTGCCACCAGGAACCAGGGGCCAGAAGAATTACCGAAGGGTACCGAAGGGGCTCTCTCTAGAAGAAGAGGAATCAGATGCTGATTCGGACTCTTGCTCGGCTATAGCGTCAGATGACACGGCCTCGAGCGCGGGACAACCGTATGAATCGCTCATGATCAGCGCCGAACAGGTATCAAAGATACTAGAAGAAGCCCTCGCCAAGCAGAAGGAAAGCTTCAAGTTCGAGATGGATATGGCCATGCAACGAATGAGAGAGATGCACGACCAACAAATTGCGGCGCTGACGGTTCACCAAGCAGAGCCTAATCAACGCAATCAAGATCAGAATGAACGGGAAGGGGATAATATCAACATCCCTCCCCTCAACAACGACAATGGGGGTGGTCCCGTGGATGACAACGCAAAAGAGGACCACGTCACCTCTCCTCAAAGCCACTCGCAGAGACGAGTGAAGACAGGAAGATGAAGGACTTGGAGAGCAAAATCAACACGTTGATGAACGCTCAAGAAGTGAAAAGATCCGGCATACCCTGTCCTTACCCAAGGGAGTGGGAATCGATCCCGTATCCGGCTAAGTTTAATTTAATTAACTTTACGCCATTTGATGGGAAGGGTTCCCCTACCCAACACTTAATCTATTTTAAGTCTCATTTAGGAATCATTTCCGGAAATGAGCCCCTCATGGTGCGGTTATTCGTCGGCACTCTTCGCGGAGCTGCCTTCGATTGGTATCGCCATCTCAAGCCCGGGAGCATCAGCAGCTGGGACGACATGGAGGATATGTTCTTAATGAATTTCTTCGATGATGACACCGAAATTTCGATTGGCATGCTGTTTGACGAAAAGCAGAAGAACGGCGAGACGGTCAAAAACTTTGTGAAGAGATTCCGAAACAAAGCAATGAATTGCAGGGATCCAGTCAGCGAAGATTTCATCCTCAAAACTTGCCACAATAACCTGACGCTCGACATTCTTGAAGCCATGGGAATGGCGCCGCCAAAGACCTGGAAAGACCTGAAGGTTCGGGGAGAAAGAGCCGAGCGATTCCTCAAGAGGAAGAAGGCTGAAAGAGGGCAGATCACAGGCAACGCTCTACAGCAAAACTTTGTCCCCAAGGGCAAAGGAAAGGCGCATGCGAATGCTGTGGACGCAAACCAAATATTTGAGGTGCAAGCACAGCCGCAACAGCAACAGCAGAAGGCGCCTCAACAATCCAGGTGGCAACAACAGCCCCATAAGCAGAAGGCCGCGGAGCCGAGGTTCCCGAAGGTCTACTCATTCAAGGAGGATGAAGTCCCCGGTATTTTCAAATACCTAGTCGAGAACAACAAGATCAAGTTGCCTCCGATTCAGGATCAAGAAGATGCCAAGAGGGTCAACGATCCGAAATACTGCGCATTCCACCGAGCGGTGCACCATCCTACCAAGGTATGCTACGCTCTTAAGGATAAAATCCAGGCCCTAATCGATGTTGGGGTCATCATTATGAAGCAACCCAAAGAGAAGAAGGTGGGTGCAAATGCAGTATCCATTAGCTTTGGGTCTGTTCCCTCGAGTTGGTTCCAACATGAGCCGGTGATCAATGCGGCGGTGAAGACGGTGAATGATGATCCGCACCAACAGCGCCAGAAAGGGCTCGTGCCACACACGGCCCCGAACGGCGAGATTCTGTGGGTTTATCCGGACTTGATCACAGATGAACAATGGACCGGGACCTCTTCCAAAAAGAAGAAGTCAAAGAGAAAGGGGAAATCTTGTCACGGAGCTTCTGCCATTCCAGGAGAGGAGGACGACAGGATTCCGACCTTCCCGCTCTCTGAAGACGAACAGGAGGCCTTCGCAACCCGAAGCGGGAGCGAATATCACTATAAGTACCCGGATGCTTCCGAGCTATTGGGCACCAAAACCCCACCTTCCAAGACGCTAGCAGAATTGGGGATTGCAGCAACTCCCCCAGCGCCGGTAGCCGCGGAGAAAATTCAGCAGAAGGAGAAAGGGAAAGAGCCTGTACGACAAGAAGCTCAAAACCCGAGGCAGTCTCGATTCAATCATCCGATTGGAAGAGACAAACCGGGAAATACAAGCTCTCCGCCCCATTTCAACATCATGGCGTAATTGGCCAACATCCCGGCTAGGATAACCCTATACGAGTTGTTGCGCCTTTCAAAGGACACAAGGAAAGCACTACAAGAAGCCTTGAGTGATTCGGAAGCCTTCTTGACTCGAATCAAATCATCTCCTGAAGAACCAGAGTCGTCAGCTCAACAATGCAATCTAGCGGCGCATCATTTTCCATGCATCTATTTCACCAAAGAGGACATGCAGATGAAGAATTCGAGGCATGATCGACCTTTGTACTTCACTGGTCACATTGGCTCCAGCATTGTCAACCGGATCCAAGTTGATCCGGGTTCCGCTGTTAGCATCATGCCATTCCGATTGATGCATCATCTCGGAATTCCGACTAGCAAATTAGCTTCCACTGGCACGACGATTTATGGATTCAACACCAGCGGGTCTAGGCCCTTGGGGAAGATCCGAATCAAATGCCAGATCGGGGATTTGAAGTCGGAAGTCACTTGTTATGTGATTGACGCGGAAACTTCCTATAACTTACTGTTGGGTCGACCTTGGATCCACGGTAACCTTATAGTCCCGTCAACTCTACATCAGTGCCTCAAATATGTAGACACAAACAATGAAGTCAAGACGGTGGTCGCGGATAAGCAACCGTTTAAGGGATTGGAGAATTATTTCACTGATTCCCTTTTATACGGTGCTGAATCCGATACTGAACCATCGGCCCAAGGAACGGACAGCGGAGATGAAGCTGATACCGAACCGGGGTTTGATTATGATGGCGGTTTTGTTTTAAATGACATTGTACCCATTGTAATCAATCTTGACGATAATAAATCATCGGAGAATAGTTGTAATTGGCAACTTGCCGAAGAACTATCAATAAACGATGATTTAGAGTACTCGATGTGTCTCGATAATGTCACTAAAGAACTCTATGACAACCCTGAATTACATATGCCTCTTCAGTCATTTTGCATAAAGCAGGTACACGACCCGTGCGGAACGACGCTTGTCATCCCCGTAGGGATTGGGGGTGGAAAGGAGGTCGTCTACGGCAAAGGAAGAAAATCTCTGATACCCGACCACTTCATGGAAGAGGAAGACGACGATGATAAACCTGCCCCTCATCTATTCAGATATGATGCGAAAGCACGCAATATGATGGAAAAGCAGGGATATGACTTCAAACTCGGAGAGGGTCTTTTCTTTGGTCGAGGTCCGCGAGTTCCACCTCGAATGGCCTATGTACCAAAAGGAAAACCCGATGATTATTATCGCCACAAAAGGGGCTTAGGCTACGTCTCCTCATCCGACGACGAGTGTTGCTGGCAAATCATCGACCAAATTGCTAACAAGGCTAGAAAAGGATGCTCTTCCGACTCTTCGTCTTGGGATTCCGATGCTAGTCTTGGTGAAATGTTCAAAAAGCTAATGTCGAACATGGTTACGGTTGATCTAGCGACGATAGAAGAAGACGATCAGATGCCGACTTTGGAAGATCCTTGGGTTCATCACTTGAACATGCAATACGGTGATAGGTTCGAACAAAGAGAACCTCCTACCGAAGACCAAGTAGTTCAAGTGAATATGGGAACCGAGGAAAATCCGAAGCCGATATTCATTAGCGACAGTCTCTTACCCGAGGAGAAAGAGGAGTTAATCTCTCTTATCCGGGAGTACATCGACGTGTTCGCCTGGAATTATGAAGACATGCTAGGGCTCGATCCAAATGTAGCAATGCATCGTCTCAACATTAAGCCGGATGTCAAACCAGTCAAACAACAACAAAGACGGTTTCGTCCGCAAATGATGGAGGTGATCGAAGCTGAGGTTAAAAAGCTCGTCGACTCAGGATTCATTAGAGAAGAGCAACATCCAGAATGGCTTGCCAATATTTTCCCGGTCCTTAAGAAGAACGGGAAGATCAGGATATGCATCGACTTCAGGGACCTCAATGCTGCTTGCCCAAAAGATGATTTTCCTCTTCCCATCACGGATGTTATCATCGACAACACGTGCGGGTTCGAGAGGATGTCCTTTATGGATGGTTTCTCTGGTTATAACCAGATAAAGATGCATCCAGATGATGAAAAACATACTGCATTTAGAACGCCTCTCGGCGTTTTCTGCTACACAGTTATGCCATTCGGCTTGAAGAATGCAGGTGCTACATATCAGCGAGCTATGTCGAAGATCTTTCAGGAGCATCTCCGAAAGACGTCGAGTGCTACGTGGATGATCTGGTCGTGAAAAGTCGTGATAAGAAAGATCACATCAAAGACTTGAAGACCATGTTCGACTTGATGCGGGCCCATCAGTTGAAGATGAACCCTACTAAGTCTTTCCTCGGAATGTCCAGTGGCAAATTCCTAGGATTCGTCGTCACCACCAAAGGTATTCACATTGATCCGGATAAAGTAAAGGCGATCAATGAATTACAACCTCTGAGAAACCTCAAAGAGCTCAGAGGACTACAAGGGCGATTGGCTTATATCCGTCGGTTTATCTCGAACCTTTTGGGGAAATGCCAACCGTTCTCCAGGCTCATAAAGAAGGGCGTGTCATTCGTATGGGACGACGCTTGTCAAAAAGCATTCAAGAGTATTAAAGAATATCTCTCGAAACCTCCCGTACTCGTTGCACCGAAATCGGGAAAATCGTTCTTGATTTATGTCAAGGCGACGAGCCACTCATTAAGTGCATTGCTTGCACAAGATGACGATAACGGTCACGAGCAAGCAGTATATTATTTAAGCCGAACTATGGTGGGCGCAAAATCTCGATATCCCATGATTGAGAGAGAATGCCTCGCCTTAGTGTTCGCCATCCAGAAGATGCGGCATTACTTGGTTGGACAGACCATCTATGTCATCTCCAAAGTTAACCCAGTCCGGGTGTTCATGACTCAACCAGCTTCCATGAGTTGGCGGTTAGCAAAATGGGCTTTACTCTTGTCCCAATACGATCTGCACTTCAAACAGCAGAAGTCAGTAAAAGGGCAGGCCATCTGCGATCTCCTGGCATCTAATCCAACAACGGACACCGCCGAGATATATGACTGTTTCCGGTAAAAGTTGCTGTTTTCATTGATGTTCTCTTTTTCGAGATCTGTCACAACTTCAATCGTTACAACAGAATAAAATGAAAACAAAAGATTTACAACTTTAACGAAAATAAACACGAGAGCCCGGTTTGGTACGGTCTCGCTTGCGTGGGTTGTTGGCCTGTGACGGGGACGTCGATGTCCGTGGACCGCCGACTCTTCAAGATCTTTGCCGGTAAAATCCGGCAGAGTTTCGTCTATCCGCATAGGATATAGAAACAGAACCTCGTCGATCCGCGCAAGATCTAGAGGT
>BQKN01066374.1:0-13039 GCA_022839385.1 Asparagus kiusianus | reverse complement strand
GGGTTGGCCTCGTCGCCCATGTTGATTTGGACTATGTTATCTTCAGTAGGGGGTTCCCTCTGTTCAAACCTATCACCGTACTGCATGTTCAGGTGATGAACCCATGGGTCTTCCCATGTTGGCATTTGATCGTCGTCCTCCATTGTGGATGGATCAGCTGTAGCCATGTTCGTCATTAGAGTTTTGAATACCTCCCCCAGACTTGTATCGGAATCCCATTCCGAGGAATTTGACAAGTACCCATCTTTGTATTGCTCAGATGATTGGTTATTAATTAACCAGCAACATTCGTCCTCTGAAGAAGAGACATAACCTAGTCCTCGTCTGAACTTATAATAGTCATCCGGTTTCCCTTTTGGTACATATGCCGCTTTGGCTGGAATACGGGAACCTCGATCGAAGTATAAACCTTCTCCGAGTGTGAAATCATATCCCTGTTTTTCCATGAGCTTGCGCGCTTCCGGACTATAATTAGATAAATATCGACCAGGTTTGTCATCATTCTCATCTTTCCTTAAGAAATAATCAAGTAATGGAAAACTCTCTCCTTTACTGTAAATCACTTCTTTTTCGCCTCCTATTTTGGTAGGGACGATCAGGGTTGTTCCGAATGAATATTGGAAGTGTTTCTTTCTTATATAGGACGATCGAAGCGGCGTATATAAATTAGGATTATCATACAATCCCTTTATCGCATCATCAAGAGACAGTGAGTACTCTAAATCATCATTTATTTCATTATTGGCAAGTTGCTAGTTACAACTACCATCTGACGATTGTTCATCATCAAGATTGATTACTAAGGGTACAATGTCGTTTAAAACAAAACCTCCATCGTAATCAAATCCGGCTTCAGTATCAGCTTCTTCTCCGCTGTCTGTGCCCTGGGCCGATGGTTCAGTATCGGATTCGTTACTATAAAGGAGAGAATCAGTAAAATAATTCTCAAACCCTTTGAATGGTTGCTTATCCGCGACCACCGTCCTGACCTTACCATCAGTGTCGACATATTTCAAACACTGATGGAGAGTGGAGGGAATTATAACGTTACTGTGGATCCAAGGTCGACCCAATAGTAAGTTATATGAAGTCTCGACGTCAATCACATAACATGTGACTTCCGTCTTCAAATCACCCATCTGACATTTTATCCGGATCTTGCCTAAGGGTCTTGACCCGCTAGTATTGAATCCATAGATAACAGTGCCTATGGACGCCAACTTACTAACTGGAATGCCGAGGCTATGCATCAAGCGAAGCGGCATAATACTCACAGCGGAACCCGGATCTACTTGGATTCGGTTGACTTCGCTGGAGCCAATGTACCCGATGAAATATAGGGGTCGATCATGGTTCGAATTCTTCGTCTGCATATCCTCTTTGGTGAAGGTAATGCAGGGAAGGTTTTTAGCCGCTATATTGCAGTGTTGAATTAACAGTTCTGGCTCTTCGGGTATCGGCTTGATCTGAGTAAGGAAGACTTCTGAATTGGCCAAGGGCTTCTTGCAAGGCTTCCCTGGTTTTTTTAGACAACCGTAGCAACTCATACAATGTTATCCGCGCTGGAATGTTAGCTAGTTGAGCCATGATATCGAAGATGCGCGGAGTGTTCGAGCTCTCCGGTTTATCTCTTCTAATCGGACGATTGAAATGAGACTGCTTCGGATTCTGCACCTCTTGGGGCCTCTTTTCTTTCTGTTTATCAACCGACTGTCGTCGAGCTTCTTCAACCGGTTTAGGAGCCGTAATCACCCCCAGCTCCGTGAGAGTTTTGGCTGGTCCCCGTTTAGCCACTCCCTGCTCAGCTAACTGATCACTAGGTGAAGGATAGTTGAAATGGTACTGATTTCCGCTTCTAGTGGTAAAAACTTCTTGTTCTTCTTCGGAGAGCGGGAAGGTAGGAGCTTCATCACCATCCTCTTCGAAGATCACGGAAGTAGCATTGCAGGACTTGCCTTTACCCTTTCTGGTTGAGGAAGTCGTCCACTGATCATCTTCAATAAGATCAGGATGGATCCAGAGGATTTCGCCGTTTGGGGCTGTGTGTGGCACAAGTCCTTTTTGGCGCTGTTCGTATGGGTCGTTGTTTATTGTTTTCATTCCTACTTTGGTGATGCGTTTTGGTTCAAACCATGCTGTGGGTATTGATCCAAAGCAAATTGATACCATATTTGCTCCTACATTCTTGGACGGCTTCGGGGTTATGACGCCTACATCAATTAACGCCTGGATCTTATCCTTGAGATGGTAGCATGACCTTGTAGGGTGATGGACCGCTCTATGGTATGCGCAATACTTCGGATCCGTCACTTTACTGGCTCCTTCTTGATCCACGATCACTGGCAGCTGGATCTTGTTATTTTCCAACAGGTACTTAAAGATGACGGGAACTTTATCATCTTTGAAGGAGTACACTTTAGGAAATCTTGGCTCCGAAGATTTCTGCTTCTGAGGCCGTTATCGCCATTGCGACTGTGATTGTTGTGGTGCTTATTGTTATGGCTGTTGCTGAGGTTGCAATTGGAAAGTTTGATTAGCATCAACTGCATTAGCATGTGCCTTACCTTTCCCCCGTTGGTTGAAATTATGTGTTGGAGCATTTGTCGTCTGTTGGCCTCTCTCTGCCTTCTTCCTTCTGAGGAATCGCTCGGCTTGCTCTCCTAGGACCTTCAAATCCTTCCATGTTTTGGATGGTGATGTCCCCATTGCTTCCAACACGTCCAATACGAGGTTGTTATGGCAAGTCTGGAGAATGAATTCCTCAGTGATCGGGTCCCGACAGTTCATCACCTTGTTCCGGAACCTTTTGACGAAGGTATCAACTAATTCCCCGTCTTTCTGTTTCTCGTCAAGCAACGACCCGATGGATATCTCGGTGTCATCATCGAAGAAGTTGGTGAGGAATTTAGTCTCCATGTCGTCCCATCTATTCACGCTTCCTGGCTTGAGGCGGCGATACCAATCGAAGGCGGCTCCATGAAGAGTGCCAACGAAGGACCGTACCATTAGAGGCTCATTACCAGAAATAACCCCTAAGTGTGATTTGAAGTAAATCAAATGCTGAGTGGATGAACTCTTCTCATCAAACGACGTGAAGTTAATTAGATTGAACTTCGCCGGATACGGGATTGATTACCATTCTCTTGGGTATGGACAAGGAATGCCCGTCTTCTTCATCTCTTGAGCGGAAATCAACGTATTGATTTTGCTCTCAAGGTTTTTAATCTTCAAATTTTCACTTGTATTTTCGTTGGCATTCTCATTACCACTCTCTGTATTGATGGGAGGATTATTGCCATTGTGAGCTTCATCCGCATGTGCGTCCTCATCTTCCTGATTCACCTGGTTATGATGACTTGGTTCGTCTTGCCGGTTTGTCAATGCTTGGATTTGTTGGTCATGCATTTCTCTCATATTCTGCATGGCCATCTGCATTTCGAACCTGAAGCTCTCCTGTTGTTTGGCCATGGCTTCTTAGAGCATCTTGACCACTTGTTCTGCACTTATCATAAGTGCCTCGTGGGGTTGTCCCTCGCTGGATACTGTATTATCTGATGCGACCGCAGAACCGGCATCCGATTCTTCATCTTCTGACGGTAATCTTGTCTGAATCCTACCATTGGTTGCTCGTATGATGACTCCAGACTACAGACGGGTTACACACCGGGGTGCTTCCGGAATCGACTCGGGATTATCCTGTGTCAATGTCCCTTTGCTGGTCATATTAGTGGTGACCCTCGGAAATTCTCCATCTTCGACTATCGTTCTTCTTCGTCGGAAACACCTAGGCCTTGG
Organism: Asparagus kiusianus; assembly: GCA_022839385.1. NCBI lineage: Eukaryota > Viridiplantae > Streptophyta > Magnoliopsida > Asparagales > Asparagaceae > Asparagus > Asparagus kiusianus. The sequence continues at coordinate 9,244 of BQKN01066374.1, read as the reverse complement.
TTTTGGCGCTTCGGTACTGAGCCTTTCGAAAACCGAAGTTCTTTCAGGGATTGTCTTGATACAGTTGCACTCAGACAATACTGCTCGAATGAGTTTGGAGCAGGGGCACTGAGTTTCTAGTTTTCGAGGACTCATTTTCCTGGTTTTACTCATACCCTCAACACGATAGTACAACTCATCGGTTTGAAGGTCGGAGTAACCTATCGTGTGTTGGCACGACTTCTCAGGTATAATGCTATCATCATCAGACGATAATGTTTCCTTCTAAGGGCGAATTGCCTTCTTTGGGCTTTCAAGAGTCACGCGTCTCGACACGCGCCTTTGTGGGTGTGAGTTCTCGGCGAGCTCTTGGACTTCAATGCGCAAACTGGTGCGCGCAGTTGATATGAACTCCTTATCATGTTGAGGGTGGTGGTGACCCCCAGCATGTTGAGTCGTTCGAGGCTTCTTTATTAGGCCCAAACGTTCTTGAATTGGAGCTTTGCCCCGCTCATTGGGAAGTGGACCGAGGCGCTCCAAAACTGACCTCCTTCTTTGGGATGGTTCGGGAGGTTGAACTTTTGCCGAAGGCTGCAATGGTTGCTCTTTAGCCTGAATCGCCACTTCAGACTTCGGCTTCCATACTTTTGTTGGTCGAATTCATACTCGACCTCCTCCTCGATCGGGATTGAGATCCACGGTTGCGGCGCAACGATCTCGGCAGCGAGATCGGTGGCTCCCACTGTGGTCGCTAGATTGTTCGCGGGAAAAATTATTTTCTTCATTGATGTCATTGTTCTCTTAAGCAACAATTTATCGGTTACAAAAGATCCGGTTTTTTTATAAGATCCGGTTACAATAAAATCAAAGAAAAATAAAAAGATTACAACTTTCCTTTTTTTGTGGAATAAATCGCAAGATCCTGTTTTGCGATCTCTTGCTTGTGTGGGTTCTTTGTCTGCGCCGGGGTTAATCCGTGGACCACCGTGCGATCTAGATCCGGTCAGATCTACACGGTATAAAGAGTATTATTTCGCGAAGGAAATAATAGCCGGGGGGATTAGTTCACTAAGGAAATAATCGCCCGAAGTAATCGAAATCGACCAAGCGAAATTGAGACTCTTCTCAGGATCAAAAACCAAGTTTTAATCCGGAGGGTAGCCGTGTAGATCTCAGATCTGATCTCTCTCGAACTCCTGCCTTGTTTGGTGTGGATGATCGCTAAGAAATAGATCTGAAAGTGCAAGTCTTCAAAGCTTCAAAACTCCGAGTTTTAGATCTCAATCCAGCAGAGCTTCGCCTCAAAAAATTCTCACCTCTAAAATAATGAGCCACCAAGCCTATTTATAGGCATTTAGAACCAGATCTGGGCTCAGATCTGGGCCCAGATCTGGGCATGGCCCAGGTGGCTCGGTTTTGACCGAGCCCTCCAGGTGTTTGTCGTTTTCCAGTTTCGCGATTTATCCGAACTCTAATTTGTTGATCTAGACTCTGATTTGGCAGTCCGGATCCTGATTTGGCAGTAAATCCGCTTCGGTGTTTGAATTTGAGTCTGCTCCCGATCTTGGTTGATGTGGTAGACTCTACAGTTGGATGATTCGTTGATTCATCGACCCGTTAGCTTGATTGTACACGCGATTGGAAGTATTCTGTTGTTTGCGTGCGATTCGTTAATCTCGTTGCCTCGTTAATCCGCCTCGTCGCGTCTCACTCAGCTTCGGTGTTGTGGTCTAACGAATATGCTTGGATATATCGCCCGATGGTCCGTTGGTTTGTCGAATCACCATGCCGAGCTGTGTTAAGGAACTTGTAAACAGTTTTATACGCCTACAACCATCAACATGACGGACAGAAGAAGACGACGTGTCACTAACACCGATCCAGATTTTTCTCCAGGAGTAAGTGTTGGTCGAGGTCTTTCTCAGAAAATGTCACAATTACAATTAAGAGTCAATCGTTGTTGGGATTACAAGAGAATGCGTGAAGGAATTTCCTTAGAGGATGAACTTTCGGATACTTGTTCAGCGATTGTTTCTGATAATACAATAGCTAGCACGGGGCAAATCAGAGAAGTGCTCACAATCACCCCTGATCAGTTTGCTCAAATGCTTCAAGAAGCTCTAGTCAAGCAACATGAAGAAACTAGAGCTGAGATGAAGATGAAGACGGAGATGGAGTTGGCTATCCGACAAATATGAGAATTGCAAGCTCAACGGCTTCAACCTCCCGAGTCCAGTCATCAAGCTGAATCCAGCCGCCACACTTAGAATGTTATAGATGACAGCGATCCAGAAGTGGATGAAGTTATTATGGTTGATACACCTCCCAATGACAATAACACTAGGGGTGGTTCAACGGATCCTCCTAACAATAATATTGGGGGTGGTTCAATTGCACCTCTTATTAACACTGGGGGTGGCCCAATTATTTTTGCTCAACATCACTCAAAGAGAGATGAAGATGAGGACAAAAAAATGCAAGACCTTGAAAACAAAGTTAATGCTTTGATGTCCACTCAGGAAGTAAAGAAGATGGGTATTTTGTGTCCCTATCCAAGAGAATAGGATTTAATACCGTGCCCGACAAAATTCAATCTGATTAACTTCACATCATTTGATGGGAATGGCTCACCTACTCAGCACTTAATTTATTTTAAGTCTCACTAGGTGTGGTCTCTTGAAACAAGGCTTTGATGGTCCGATCATTCGTTGACACCCTTCGTGGGCACGCCTTCGATTGGTACCGACGTCTCAAACCTGGTAGCGTCAACTACTGGGATGACATGGAAAGTTTGTTCCTCAGTAATTTCTTCGATGATGATACCAAAGTGTCAATGGGAACTCTTCTGGATGAGAAACGAAAAGACGGAGAGTCAGCTAATAATTTTGTCAAGCGCTTTCGTAACAAGGCTATGCATTGCAGAGATCCTATCACAGAGGAGTTCATCCTGCAGACATGCCACAACAATCTTTCCATCGATGTCCTGGAATCCCTAGTGGTTGTGCCTTCAACCACTTAGAAATAGTTAAAACTACATGGCGAACAAGCTGAACGCTTTCTTAAAAGAAAGAAAGCTGAGAGAAGCTAACCGGTGATACCTGCAACTGTTGTGAGTGCCAATCAAACGTCACAACAGCAACCCTAGAGGCAATAGAAGACTCCTGACCTAAGTTCCAAAAGGAGTATTCTTTTAAAAATGATGAAGTTCCAGCCATCTTGAAATACCTCTTCGCTAATGACAAAATCGAGCTACCACCTATTAAGAATCAGGAGGGTGCTAAGATGATTACAGATCCAAACTACTGTGCGTACCACAGAAGGGTTCTTCATCCTACCAAGGTTTGTTTCGACCTCAAAAACAAAATCCAAGCCTTAATTGACTCCGGTGTCATAACAGCAAAACAAGCTAAATAAGGACTTCATACAACTCCATTGGGTGCACGAGTATAAACTGTTTCCCCTGACCCCGATGAGTATACGAATATAAACTACTTCTCCATGTAACTCTAACGAGTATAAGAGTATAAACTGTTTCTCCTTTTCCTCCGACGGGTATATGAGGTTAAACTACTTCCTTTATTTTCAATAACGGGAAGTTCCCGAAGAATATTACTCTTAATATTCTTAAGGATAACCCAACAATGTGGCCAAATATAATTGGATTTAGATTCGCCAAAGAGCTAGGGGTGGAATACCTCAATTCATTCCAATGGGAAGTTCCTGGAGAATACTATAACATGGTATTTTTAAGGAAAATCCAAACCTAATTCATTATTCAAGGTAAAAACCAATCATCAGAATAATTCATTCTTAATCATGATTAAGAACCTCCCACTGTGGCTATTTAATCATTTCCAAGATGATTAAAACCCTCCTACATTGACTTTCGGAGCACTCTTTCGCTGAGATGAGATTCAATGACTTTATCGGGTCAATCTTTCCTCACGAAACTCCCACGGAGTAATTGCGGAGTGCTTAATGATTCACGGTCCTTCATCATAAAATCCCTCACTGATCAAATTAATTAACAATGGGTCCACCAAAATTCTTCACGGTTGAATCCATTCAAACTCCCACTGTGTTTAAGCCTTTAACACTCCCACTGTTGAAGTCCTGACACGATATCTAAAATTTCAATCTGTTGATCTATAGAGATTATCAAACCCCTTCGTGTTAAATCCTAGCCACTTGACACCGAAAACCCCCACCAAGTGATTTGTACAAGTCAACATTCTCACTGTTATTTGTACCCTACTTTCACTTCTCATTTGGTCAAACCTTTAAACAGTTAGGACCAAAGCCAAAATCCCCTCTCGATTCCTTCCATGAACGAGATGACCACTTACAAATTGAACGATCAAACCTTTAAACAGTTAGGATTGTCTCAAACTCCCATTAGATCAAACCTTTAAACAGTTAGGACTAAAGCCAAAATCCTCTCTTGATTCCTTCCATGAACAAGAGCTCCACAAATTGAACGATCAAACCTTTAAACATTTAGGATCGTCTCAAACTCCTATTTGGTCAAACCTTTAAATAGTTAGGACTAAAGCCAAAATACCCTCTCGATTCCTTCCATGAACGAGAGGTCCATAAATTGAATGATCAAACCTTTTAACAGTTAGGATCGTCTCAAACTCTTACTCAGTCAAACCTTTAAATAGATAGGACCAAAATCGGAATCACCTCTCGATAAATGAAAGGTTTTCACACATTCCCCACTCGGTCAAACCTTTAAACAGTTAGGACCAAAGTTAGCCATCTTGATAAATGAGAAATCCACTTTTAGATTGGATAATCAATCCTTTTAATAGTTAGGGTTATCTAAATCTTCTCGATTCTCGGAGTGGAGATCTCACTCTTAGTTTCACCCTTTAGATTCTCGAAGTGGATATCCTACTTTGAGTATCTTTTGCAGCAGGAGATAGAATATAAAATTCTTTCTCTCCAGCATCGGGTTCATCTCTACCAACAAAAAGAGACTAGGAGATAGAATATAAAATTTTTCCTCTCCATCATTAGGTTCATCTCTACCAACAAAAAAGAGACCAAGAGATAGAATATAAAATTCTTCCTCTCCAGTGTCGGGTTCATCTTTTCACCAAAAAGACGTAACCCATCAATAATTTCAAATCCATGTTTTATACGTGGGGGACGTTATCTCGGTCCCTTATTAGAGATAAGTCTACGTCTAATACACGTTGCCGGGTGGTACGTTCCCGCAAAAATGATCAAAACTATGTATTCAACATCATAGCACCAAGTCTAAGAGAGTTTATTCTCTTAGCACAACGTTACATGCAGAACGGACTTAAACAATCTGCATGCTAGCCCGATTCAAACAGTAGTCGGTAAAGACTTATCAAATCCGTTGATAGCTGGGGATTTGTCAAAAATCCTATAAGTATTTATTCTGAATAGGATAAGCAATCATAATAAAGTTTAAGCTCTGCCAAACTTAAGGAAGCGGGCAAAGTCGCAAAGGAAGACACAAATTCAGCCCGAAGGCTACCTTTCTTCAAGCGGGACAATTGAACCAGCCTCAGACACACGAGGTAGGGTATACTATCTCGCGCATACAAGACAACATTAAAAAAGCCTCTCCAGTGATTATGGTCATATCAACTCCAATGACTAGTTCTACAATCAAAATCCCCCTGTGATTAAGTAAAAAGACCGACAAATGTATAACGATCCACGCCAGGAGAAACTTCGTACAAGCAGATGAACAACATCAACAATTGATCTTACAGTCTCTACACTTAGGCTTGCCATGTCCCAATGCCAGCCAACGCGTTATAACAAAAGTCTACTCCAGCCAACGTGTCGATAGTTCTGCCAAAACAAGGCTCAGGATGAAACGTCAGTTTAAGGAATTAATTTATGGAGTTCAATCGTGACTCAGATATAAACTCCCGATGAAGGTGATTAGTTCAACGTCAACCTAATGACACGAGCTAATTCAAAAATCAACACGCCATCTTTAGTTCAATATTTTAACAATGATCAAACGATAAACGCAACATCGAAAAAAATTTAGCTATCCGACAAAAAACTGAATAGACTGAAAGTTGAAGAAATCAATGAATTAACAGCTAGACGTATTATATCTAAAGTATTCCAGCCTCTTTTATAAAAGAATAAGGCTGAAACACTTTGAAGGGGGTATCTGTAGGCATAAAAAATTACTTATAGGTTCTCGCACATAGCTCGAGATGAAGAAAAGACGATGAATGTTATTATCCAAGTCAAGGAGGATTATCTAAGTCAAAGGAGATTATCTGATACTATAGAGAAGTTAAAAAAGCATATGAAGTAAGTCGACGAAGCGTACAAGTCTGTGAAACATGCTAAACGATAAAGGAACAACTCAACCGAGAGTTGTGCTTAGCCCACAAAAGGGCGAAGTACCATGTATGTCTTGCCCACGCCATGAGTATCTCACCTATGGGAGGTTGTAGATCTCTTCACGAGATTTTCAATGCATCCTATATCACTTTATTCCAAGATCGGACAAGGGAGTTAGAAGCAAAACAACAATGCAGACATCATATAAGTTTCCGAGACACATGCAACTGTCTCAGAAACTATAATATGTCTCACATATTTTAGCCATAATAAGATTTAAATATGAAGAAGATCAAAATATAAAATATGTAGATCTCTTCGTTATCTTTCCAACGCATCTTGAATCACCTCATTCCAAGATCGGACGAGGGAGTTAGAGTTAAAATATCCAAGATAGCACAAACTGTCTCGGAAGTGTGAGACAGTTGCAACTGTCTCGGAATACGAGACAGTTGGAACTGTCTCAGAATGTGAGACAGTTACAACTGTCTCGAAAATGTGAACCTATGGGATCTTCTAGATTTCTTCACAAGATTTATAACACATCTTGGATCATCTTATTCCGAGATCGGACGAGAGAGTTAGAACCAAAATACCCGAGACAGCACAAACTGTCTCGAAAGTGCAAGATAGTTACAACTGTCTCAGAATGCAAGACAGTTACAATTGTCTTGAAAGTGCAAGCCTATGGGAGGTTATAGAGATCTTCATGAGATTTCTAATACATCTTAGATCACCTCATTCTGAGATCATACGTGGGAATTAGAGACAAAATACAACACATAGTTTCCGAGACACATGCAACTGTCTCGGAAACTATAAGACAAGAACTGAGATTTCTATCATGATTCACACAGAATCTGAAAAATCTTAAAAGATAAAAGTTGTAGATCTCTTCACCAGATTTCTAACGCATCTTGGTTCACCTTATTCCGAGACCGGATGGGGAAGTTAGAGTCAAAATACCCGAGATATCATAAATTATCTCGGAAGTACGAGACAGTTGCAACTGTCTCAGAATGCGAGACAGTTACAACTGTCTCAAAAATGTGAGACTATCTCGCACATTGAGAAGCTGAATATATGTTTTTTGATAGTTTTCTTGAGTTTTGTGTTGTCCACATGGCTTATTAACTGCTAGGGATCATCTATGAACGTGGGGGGAGCAGTTATAAGTGAGAATCACGCCCATAACCGCAAGAGTCATGTCATTTAAAGGCGGGAGAAGCGGTTACAAAAAAAGAGGGGGGCTGAGCATTTTTTGGAGCAGATCCAAGAGAGTAGAGAGGTTATTACTTGAGCAACTGGGCAGGGACTTTCAAAAGGCTTGGGCAAATTTCAAGAGTTCATCTCCTTTCAACAATTCAGATGTTCCTTAAGATCTAAGCTTTGACTTGATCTTGAGATGAGTGTTTATCTTACTTTGATAAGATATTCACTGAAACTATTCTTGCTTCTAAATGAAGGAAGAATCCCCAAATCCTTCACGATTCAATCAGAATTCGTGATTCGGTGGTCCACGGGCTAACGCACCCCGACACAGGCAAAGATCTCGTGCAAGCAGCGATCCAAACAACGATCCTGTATTTGTTTCTAAGGAGATTGTAATTTAATTTTTATTGTAAAGAGTAGTTTTACAAAGTACGAAGCTCACTCTTTTGTATTCATTGTAATCGATAAACAGTTATAATGAATTCTACAAGAGAACTTATTCCTGACGCAAACATGCATGAACTTCGCATTTTGGACCTGAGACGTAGAGTTAGGTTCTAAATGAACTCCGTGTTTTGGATCTGGGACACAGAGTTGGGCTCTGCATAAACTCTGCATTTTGTACCTGGGACGCAGAGTTAGGCTCTACATGAACTCTGTGTTTTGAGTCCACGAACTTTTCGTTTTGAACCTGGGACGCAGAGTTGGGCTCTGCATGAAATTTATGTTTTGAGTCCGCAAACTCTACATTTTCAACTCTCATATTATCTCTCAAACTGTAAGTGTAGGCATCGAAAATTGCCGATAGGTCCCCACTCACAGCTCGGTATTAACGATCGACGATCGGACGACGCTACCCAGTTCACAAGAGCTCAAATGACGCCTGTGAGCGATTGAAGCAAACCGACGGATGACGTGATCCGACAGAATGTCAGAATCACGAGGATACGGGTTGACCGAAAACCCCGCGATCACCGCAATTGGACCAACGCCCGCTGTGCCCCGATCACCCCACGGATAATCCAACCATTGGGGCCTACAGAGCTCGCCGTCACGATTCCAACGCATCCGAAATCACTCAAATCCGAGTTCGGACGAAAAGTCAACGGCGAGTCAACGGCAGGACAACGGCAGAACAACGGCACAGCCTCGGACTGCGTTGAGACACCCAAATGGGCCTCGGCAGGCCCGAGACACCCGAGGGGTGTCTTGGCAAAGCCAAGACACCCCAGGGGTGTCTCGGCCAGGCCGAGACACCCCCTAAGGGGTGTCTCACATCAGCCCCCCCCCCTCTCCTTGTGGCTATAAATAGCCCCCTTGGCCTCCTTTGTGAGGGGCTCTTGATTTTGCTCTCAATTCAAGGCTGAATTATCTTAGCCAAGGATTGTTCTGCAAGAGAGCGGCGAAGCCCTGCCGGAGTGAGGAGTCAGAGTCTGCAAGATAGCGGCGAAGCCCTGCCAGAGCACGGAGTAAGGCGTTCTTCATCAGCACCCTTCATTCACCCCCTTCTGTTCCTTGGTGTTGCCCTTCGCAGGCGACACTGAGAAGAGCTATTATCTCGCGTTAGCCGAGATATACGCTTTAAACTTCTAGATCTCATGCGGATCGACGAAGTTCTGTTTCCATATCCCTCTGCGGATAGACGAAACTCTGCCGGATTTTCCCGGAAAGGATCTTGAAGAGTCGGCGGTCCACGGATATCAAC
>BQKN01066373.1:280114-312613 GCA_022839385.1 Asparagus kiusianus | reverse complement strand
TTAACCCTTAAGTATAGCACGTTAGCCTGTAAGTATAGCACTTTAACCTGTAAGTATAGCACGTTATCTAGTAAGTATAGCACGTTAACCTGTAAGTATAGCACGTTATCTAGTAAGTATAGCACGTTAACCTGTAAGTATAACACATTAACCTGTAAGTATAGCATATTAACCAGTATGTATAACACGTTAATCTGTAAGTATAACATGTTAACCTATAAGTATAGCACGTTAACCTGTAAGCATAACACATTATCCTGTAAGTATAGCACATTATCCGGTAAGTATAACACATTAACCAGTAAGTATAGCACGTTAACTAGTAAGTATAACACGTTATCTTGTAAGTATAGCACGTTATCCAAGAAATCAATGGATGACAATGGTGAGTATAGCACGTCATATCCAGCTTTACTACTATTTTCCTTTCCCTTTGCTAGCACTTGCATTCAACTAACATCCACATTAAATTACCAGAATTTATTTTCAAGGGTAAAAATAAAACTTCATCAGGCTTCAACACATAACATATGTTAACCCCCATCAATTACCATCATACTAAATCAAGTACGTAGATAAACTACACTATAGTACTCTAAATATTATTCTCAATTAACTGAATTTTACATCACCATAAAAAATTAAGCATAATTATGAAAAAATAAATAAATATAGCATCCAAATAAAACCAGTTCTTAAAAAAACTTCACCACCTCATTATGTGAATTACATATCACTAATCACCCCCATACATTACAAACACATCAACACACTCGTACATTACAAACACATCAACACATCAATATAGCTTCGTGTCGAGGGCGGCGAGGCGGCGGTCGACGGCAAAGGAGGCAATGACCATAGTATCTCAAACACCAATCGCTTCGCTCAACATTCGAGCTTTTAGAAGCCCTTTAATAAGCAACGTATACGTCCCAACAGTCGGCAAACATCCCGAATCTATCATTTTCCCAAACAAACCAAAACCCAAAGGAACGTTGCCAGCTTGGCACAACACGACAATCAAAATTCTCCAAATCTCCACGGTAGGCCGCAGACCTGAAACAAGCATAAACCCCATCAACTGAAAGACCTCCTTGATTCTCCCCACCTTCTTAAAACAATCTAAATTTGATGTAAATGACCCAACTTTGAGCTAAAATCCTCTCCTAACCATCTCCCTCAAAACTCCTCACACCTCTCGCCAATCCCCGTGCTCACAAAGATTTCTCATCACAATGTTAAAAGTAAAGAAATTCGGCATCTGGATCTCTCTAAAAAATCTCATCCCTTCGCAAAACTGACCGCTCTTAAACAGCCCATCGATAATCAAATTTCTCGCAAGCATGTTCGGCACGAAGCCTCTCCTACCCATTTCATCAAACACCTCTCGGGTGAAGATAAACATGTCCCCTCTGCAGTAGACCATCATCAAGATCAGGAAAGTTTTGGCCTCCGCAGGAGACCCGATAGCCTCCAGCTCCTCCACAATGCCGGCGATGGACCTGAGCTTGAATGTCAAGCGGCGAAGGACGGAGATCATTACATCGAGCGAGTCGCGGGCGTGGAAGAAGTCGGGCTGGCGATAGAACCAGAGGAAGAAGCTGAGGGAGATTAAGTCCGATGGGCTCTGGAGAGGGTCGAGTTGATGAGGATGGCTAGAGACTAGTGACGACTGCTGGAGATGGGCGCCGACGGCTGGAGACGGGCGTCGACGGCCGGAGACGGACGACGGTGGTAACGTGCTTTTATTTTTTAATTTAGGGCTGAGTTGAGAAAAAGGGTGAGGAGGAGGAGAGATATTTATATGGGGCCAAGGGGTATTTTTGGGATTCTGTATAAATACAAGTGTTGAAATTACTGTATTTTAAATTTTGGGTTTAAAGATAAATACAAAAAGTGAATTAAGCTTAAAGATACAAATAATAGTACTTGGGTTTAAAGATAAATGAGAGTAAACAAATGGGCCTAAAAACAAAAACCTCTTTTTTTTACTCTATTGTTTCTAAGAGCATCTCCAACAACCTCCATATCTCATGTCCTAGACTAAATATAGGGAGTAGGAGGGGAAAAGTTGCTCTAACAGGCTCCCTACATTGGAGACTAAATATATGGAATAGGGTTTGGTGTTCCAAATCAAGGACAACAAAGTGGCTCCCCATATTTACAACGGCTCTTTGCAACGGATATCTACAACTATTCAGGGAGCCATTTGGGGAGCATTGTTGGAACATTTGCTCCTTATTTGGCTCCTTATTTTTCTAGGGTGAGAGATTTGCTTCTCAAATATAGGGAAAATCTAAGATTACTTTTGGAGATGCTCTAAACGCCTTTTTAGAGTTTAATGCACATGATCCACTAAAAAAATAATGGCATAGGGCAGAGAACACCGTCATTTTAATTGGTTTTGATGAAGTTTGGCCTAATAAATAAAGCCTACAGCTTTGGCGCTCCATAGAGATTAGAATTTAACTATGGGTAAAAATGTTATTTTAGGAAATATAATTTATGAGAGAAACAGAATTTACCATTAATTAGAATTCTTTAATTAACTATTAAAACCGAAGCTTTTCTTCATACTTTCCATTAGAAGAAACCGGTCAGACTCCAAAAAATCTCGTGAAGAGAAAGAGAACGTCATGAAAGGTACGTCTTATTTTTTTTAATTTAATTATATAGTATGATGTAGTTGTTAAGCCCTTAAATTTCTCGTTCTTCAAATCAGTAATCATTCGTTTTTCTATATAAAGATAGATTTTCTTTTGGAAATAGACTGCCTGCCGTGTGGAGGGTTCAATTGGTTTCTAATTAACCCCATTCGTGAGATTGAGAAGTAAATTTGATTGAATGAAAAAAATTACAAACCGTGCATGACATGTATTTTCTATCGGTATGCAAAAAATAAGAGAAGCTACAAGTAAGGAAATTCAACTGGTTCTTTTCTTTTTTTTCCTTTTGTGCGGGTGGAACTGAGACGTAAGATAGAAAAAGAGATTTTTAAAAGACTAAAATACCCTTTCTTATTTTAGCTAATTTGTTATTTTTATCAATTTAAAAATTTAAAAAAATAAACTATTTTTGGAGCACCGAAGCAAACCTCATAAATAAAACCATAAATTGAGGTTGAATTGAAGTTTTTCCATATCAGAGGTTAGATAGAAATAATGAAAACTTATATTTACAGAATGTTATTAGCTTTTTAACTTTTCAATATTTCAACAGGGACCGTGCTCCACATTTGTTTGGTTTTTAACACTTGACCCCCCCCTACACCTCACCACCCAATTTACATTTTCAACCCCAAAAGCGTTCGTCACGCACGCAGACAAAAGGAAATTTCCCCTCCCTCGCCTCCATAAGTAGCCCCCGCCCTTCTCCCTTCACTCCACTCACACACTCTCTCTCTCTCTCTCTCTCTCCTCCCAAAATGACTTCTCTCTCACTGACCCTCGCTTTCTCTCTCCTCGCATTCTCCTTTTTCTCTCTCTCCTCCGCCCGCATCCCCGGCGTCTACTCCGCCGGCCCCTGGCAGTCCGCCCACGCCACCTTCTACGGCGGAAGCGACGCCTCCGGCACGATGGGTATGCGAGAAAAACCCCTTGAAAAAAAACCTAGGACCTTTTTTTGCTAATAAATGAACCCGAGATTTCACCCACATTTGTTTTTAGACCCAAACTACCCACACTGGGTTTCTTTTTAATTTACTTCTAAAACCCAGCCGTTCTATTTCATCAGTTAAATGTAAAAACAAGGTTTTAATTATAATTAATGTGGGCAGCTTTAAAAAAAATTCGTAATCAGTGTGTGCATTTGGGGTTTTTTTTTTTTTTTTTTTGGCGCAGGTGAGTTTAAACTTCATCTAAAATCTCAACAACAAAAAAAAAAAAAGAGACGGAGAAAAAGAAGAGAAAGACACCCTTAAATCTAACATTTCTCGTCGCAAATTTCTGAAATTACAGATGCCCCCCAAGATTCTGACCACTTCTGCAATATCTTAATTTAGGAGGGGCTTGTGGGTACGGGAACCTCTACAGCCAAGGCTACGGCGTCGAGACGGCGGCGTTAAGCACGGCGTTATTCAACGAGGGGCTGAGCTGTGGGGCCTGCTTCGAGATCAAGTGTGATAACGACCCCAGGTGGTGCCACGCTGGCAGCCCGTCCATTTTTATAACGGCGACCAATTTCTGCCCGCCCAACTTCGCCCTGCCGTCGGATAACGGCGGGTGGTGTAACCCTCCGCGGCCCCACTTCGACCTCGCGATGCCCGTGTTTCTCAAGATCGCCGAGTACCGCGCTGGTATCGTCCCCGTCTCTTACCGGAGGTGAGCGGATCCTCTCGCTCCTGTTACCTACTCCGCAGTAATTACGGTTTTGCCACTGGGTTGTTATAGCCTTGTCGTCTTTGGTTAATCACGGGTTTGCCCCTGGAAATTTGGGCAGCACACGGAGAGACTGTGAAGAGTCTTTTCCGTTTCCATAAAATTCTGAGAATCGCACGGGAAAAAGGGGTCAATAATCTTGTTTTAGAATAAAAAAAAAGTTTCAACCAAAAATTAAGTCTGGGAATTATTCGAATGTTTTGGAAACGTGGATCACATTCCGAGTTTTCGATCAACCTTATTAAAAAAAAAAAGTAAAGAATGTTGTGCGGTTTTTTAACATTTAAAAGATAAAAAAATTCTGAGTTTTCTGAATTTAGGCGAATAATTTGGTCTTTCTGTATTTAGCGAGGTAATAATTATATAATAAATGTTAACAAACGATTTAAGAGCTTTGCTACAGGGACCCAAAATATGGGACCAATATATGGGACAAGTGAGGTGTCCCCCTCTTATTAGATAATGAGTTGGTCATCATTAATGATGACCAACTCATTATCCAATAGGAGGGGGATACCTCACTTGTCCCCCTTATTGGTCCCATATTTTGGTTCATTGAGGAATTTTTCACGATTTAATGGCGGGGTCTGCTCCGTCAGCGAGACAGCAACCCCGTTTTAGGCTTTTCCCAGATCCGTTTGCCGCGTTTCACACGTCCTCCTCGCCCTTAAATGACGTAACTACCCTCGCCATTATCCCCCCTCCCGTCCTAAACGGGGAGGGCATTTTCGGTATACGAAAAGATGAAAACGCGCAGGCCCGCGCGACCAGCGGCACATGCTCCCGTTGTCGCGGCGGGTCCCCTGTCAAATGACCATCATACCCTCCTCAGTGCTAAATACACAGCTACTATTAGCCAGTGTTTTGATTAATAAATGACATCAAAACTAATTAAATTCTGTTATTGATTCGTTCGATGTGGATGAACTTTATTGAAAAAAAAAAGAAAAAAAAGGGATTAACTCCTCTAATTCACGGTAATTTCTGTGCACCGCAGGGTCCCATGCAGGAAACGTGGTGGGGTCCGCTTCACGATCAACGGCTTCAGGTACTTCAACCTCGTCCTCGTCAGCAACGTGGCGGGCGCCGGCGACGTCGTGAAGGTCTACATCAAGGGCACGAAGACCGGGTGGATGCCGATGTCTCGGAACTGGGGGCAAAATTGGCAGTCCAACGCGGTTTTGGTGGGCCAGGCCCTCTCCTTCAGGGTGACCGGCAGCGACCATCGCACCTCCACCTCTTGGAATATCGCTCCCGCCAGCTGGCGGTTCGGGCAGACCTTCACCGGTAAAAACTTCAGGGTGTAGCCCGCGGGTGCAGTTTTTGGTGCCCTCGCCATTGTGTCCTCCCTTCTTCTTTTTTTATGTAGGGGTATGTTGGTAATTTGAGTGTGGGTTTTTGGTAAAATAGTGACTTGTGAGCAGTAGCTGAAGTGGCTGCAGAGCGAAAAAAGGGTAAAGCGTGTAGCCCGCAGTTGCTTTTTATAGTAATAATCTAATATAATATATATAACTATATATTATTATTATTATATTAATGATTTTGGAGTATTTGTTGGTATTTTATGAGTTTTTTGTGGTTAAAATATTGGAGTGCAGTCTGATTGTTTTCTTTGTGCTTTGACATGCGTGCTCGTTTGGCACTGGGCATTGGGTGCTCACCATGTGAGCTGCACGTTATCCTGTTGATTGGAGGTTGAATTTTTTATGATTTAAAAAAAAAGGGGGAATAATAAGGGGTTGTTTGGTTGATGTATTTGACATTGGGGGTTGGACAGAAAGCCTGCCAAAAGAGCATTTTTGACAGGCTTTCTGACTAAGACGCCTCTAAAAAGAGGCGTTTTGGGCAGAAAGCCTGCCAAAAGTGCTCTTTTAGCAGGCTTTCTGTTCAACCCTCAATGCCAAATACAGCAACCAAACAGCCCCTAAATTTCATATTATTACAGTTTACTAATAATAATGCAAAAGCTTAGAAACGATGTCCACAATGATCCCGCTCTAATTTATACTTAAATCTATGGATAATCTTTTTTGAGAAAAGAATCCACTGATAATATTTTTTAATGAAAAGATTTCTCATTAATTAGTACTTATATTTGCGGATAACATAATATCTCTTTTACTCAAATAAGAATGAATCCTATTCATATCGAGCTTACATCCCTTTGCCAAAATCTTCCACTCATATAAAGTCTAAATTAAAGAAGAGGTAAAGTGTAAAGTATAAATATTTGGTTGCGAAGGTGAAGTATTATTTTAAGGCCCTCGAAGTCTTTATGTGGCAACTACCAAAGTTGTAGGCGCGAATGCAATTAAACTACTCCTAAACAACGCAAAGTACCTTCTAATGCATATCAAATGATGCTTAATGATAACACTTAAAGCTAATCATGGTTTATTTCGATGATGCCACGCTTAAAATTCCAACGGAAGAAACCAATCACTTTCTGCACAATTTTAACGGTATCAAGGAAAACTTTAAGGGAGATCGAAGTTGGACACATTGAAGCAAGAGAAAGCACCCGATGGAGACAACCTGTAACATTAAATTTGCAACCAAAAGATGTCAAGCATTAGATCTGTGCATGAATCTTAAAATCTAATGACTCAACCGTAAACATCATTTGGATGCATATTTAATATCATGAACCAAGATTCGTTTAATATTTTTGCCAATGGGCAAATTTATGATCCACGCAAACGAGTGGTTGGGTGGTTTGATGCTGCGTGAGCCCAAAGGCAGTCGTGAGCCCACAAGGAAGAACCCTGATTGCCTTTGGGTTCAGTACTAGTGCTACTCTCTCTCTCTCTCTCTCTCTCTGCAATTCAATTCAATTCAATTGTTCTCATTTATGAACCAGCCTTGAATGTGTAGGCAACAGACATGAATGCTGCTGATTGTCCAACAAGGACTGCAGAATATCTTTAATGCCGCATAAGAAAGCTGTAGGAAAATGTTGACGGTGACTAATTAAATGGACTACGTATCTCATCAAAACCATCCGCATGGGACGGGTGGGTCTGATCTATTAACGAGAGCAAATTTGCAGATCGAAGGTCGAAACTGCCCGCCGGAACAAATTACCAATTGACTCCCATGTTCTGCAGATCGAGCGGGCAGTTCTGATAGGAATAGTACTCGACTTGAGGGGTAGTCTTTTTTTCTTTTTGGCATTTTCAGAAGCCTTGGTAATACTAGTTTGCGAATCAACAGCAGATGTCTGTAAAAGGATTATTTACATACGCGAACATCATTTGAGATGCAAAAATAAAAATGGCAGTTCACAACTAGGTAGCAACAAAAATTGACTTGTAAGAGCAGAATACGAAGAAAACAAGCATATACAACTGACCAAATAGACGGATGATTGTGCAAATCATGCTCAACCTTTTCACAAGAAAAACATAAGAACACCAAAAGAAATATGAGTCCGGGGAAAACAAATCTAATCTAATCTAATCTAATACTATTATAAAAATGTGTTGTCATGTTAAAATATTTCTTCCGAAAATACCATCCAAGTCATACTAAAACACATACATGCATACATAAAAACACATATATAAATACATAAAACACATACATACATAAACCATATATGCATACCGCTTCAAATCTTTTTCATAACCACCAATTAAATTAAATGTAATAAATACACCTCCAATTTGCATTCACTACCATTAAAAAATTAATCAATTAAAATCATTCTCTATTATTATTTAATAATAACTCAATATAATAATACTACGTAGTAGTAATAATAGTAATACTATGTAATAACATAGCCTACTATGCAATACCTTCAAATTCTTATCGTAACTGCCAATTAAATATCATCATCAATTTAATTGCCCTACTAACCACAAATTAAACTCTAACCATTCACATCCCTAACATCTCTAGGATCATTTCCTATCATAATCATCAATTAAATTAAATGTAATAAATACACCTCCAATTTGCTTTCACTATCATTAGAAAATTAATTCAATTAAACTCCTTCTCTATTATTATATAATAATAACTCAATATAATAATATCTATTAACATGTAATAAAGAAATGATAATAAAAAATAAATATTTATAATTAGATTAAGAGGAATATTAAACATTTAATGTTAATAAACCAATAAATACTTAGCAATATGTTAACAATTATTTATAATATATCAAGTATATCATGAGTAAGCATAAAAGTCCCAAGGCAACAAGGCGTTCAGATTCTTTTGCAAACATTTTCTCCGTAATCAATAGATATGGGTGTGCATTATAGTTCTTTCAGTTTATAACAACTTATTGTTAAAAATAATAAATACATACATGTTTTTCTAGTAACATACAAACAGAATAAAGATGCGTAATAGAATGCATTTATTGATATTCCAGTTTATAACAACTTATTTGTCAAAAGGCGGCAAGTTGTTAGAGATTCTTATACCAACTTAAGATTTCCGTTCAACGTACCATGAAGCTCTATTGATTCACCAAAGAGGTAAAATTTATCCTTCTTTCTTGAGTGAAAGTTTATTAGAAAAAATCTCATTTCTTGGTTTAGTATGATTATTGGAATCCAGTAAATAAGTTTAATTTTATCGATAAATGGGTGCAGTTGCCAAAAAGGTGAGGTCGGAAGGAAGACACTAGCTTTGGAGGTATCTAAGCAGGTCAAAATCTTTAATTCTTCATTCTCTATTTTTCATGTATTTTTCTCTCATTTCTTTCCACATATCAATGTATGTATATGTTTATGTACACACCTATGTCAATATATAGTACGTAGAAGATAGAAAGTAAATAGTACGTAGAAGATAGAAAGTAAGGATTCCGAGCTCTCTAAGTGAGGGAATCCGAACTCTCTCCAATTAGATGATAATTAGAGTAGAGGTTCGACTCCTCTCTAATTAGGGAGATACAAATCTTAATCTCAATATTTATCCTATATTTGGATTTCAATGAATGAAATTACGACACGTAGGATTTTTGCTATTGTTTTGAAAACCAATTTCTATTGAAACCCCCTATTGTGAAAACCAATACGACAATAGTGAAAAAGAAAAAAGAATAGTTAAAACAAAAATTCCAATTTATACAACTTGTGCTTAAGATCTTGCCTTAAAATACATAATTGTTAATTTCTACAAATGATGTCTATGATTGGCCCTTGAAATTAGAACGAAAGTTAATGATTCGAATAATTAGACCCTCTCTAATTACCACCAAATTAGAGAGAAACTGAATCCGAAGTGAGGACAGTGTCCATTTTATAGTGAGTTTTTACTTTTGTTTTAATAGAAATTCATTGTAAATTATTTATTAGTTTTAAATTAGTTCTCATTTTTGTTTCCTGGGATGGTTTTATATGATCGAGTAACTGAGATTTTTCTAAACTTTTCCACCTTCCCCTAAATTAACTATTGCTTGGAATTCTTTAAATGAGTTTTGATATAGGTTATGGTGTAGTTTTTAAAGTTTATGGAGGGCGAAGGGGGAAGCTTATAAATGTTACTAGGGCTTATATTCAATTTATAAATTTGTGGGGATGCAACTACAACTCAACTCAAGAATCTAAATTCGCCCCTGGTTTCACATATTTTGCACATATAGACCCTCAGCTGTATCTAGATTCACTTAAATACCCTAAAGTTTCTATAAATTGTACTTTTAGTACTGATTCCACAGCCATTGGTGCTTAGGAGTAATAGTGCTCGAGTGGTGCATAGTTACAAGAAGTTACATGGTGAAGGAACTGAAGTCTAGAGAGGATATTGGTGTACCTCCTTAGGCTACGTATTTTGCTTGATTTGTCAGTGATTGTGTAGAGGCTTAACACTACTTGATTCGTTGGTGGTGTGAAGTAATTTGGGGCTCTAATCAAGTACCCTCAGTCATGCAAACATGATAATTCTTCCTCAAGAACTCTCATGCAATGCTAATTTTAAAACACTTTAACTCTTACTATTTGTTAAGTTTACTATTAAACCTATCAAAATGTTTTAAATTCGATTAACCCTTTTTATATTTTGGTTCATCTGTAGTTAATCTTTATGAGTGAAAATCGTAATATATATTTATACATGACAAGGATAACAACTTTAATTATCCGTTGTGTTAGATAAGTTCTTATATAATTAAAAATTTTACAACAAGAAACAAATACAATTTCACGTGCGTTGCACGTGCACTATATAGTAAAAGTAAAAGAGGCTCAATGCAATATAGGCATCTTCATTGCAGAGAAGGAAAATCATAAATCCTGCACAGACTAATAACCAACGCAGGAAACGAGGGACACAAGACGTCTTGCAAGCCCTCGCCTCAGTTAAGCCTTTTTTTTTCTTGATATATGAAAATTTTGCAAAAGAAAAATAAAGAAATGAGGTAAAGATATAAGAAACTACTAGACAGATCAAATTTTAATGAGTCAAAATCCAATGTTTCTCAAGTCTCAGGTTACAGTCTGATTCTTTACACTAGCCGACATGCTGTACTTATTGGTGATAAAAGAGTCCATAAAAGAAAGAAGTTTCTGCAGCGCACAGAGGATTGCCTTTCTCAAAGCATCTAAGATGGCCATATAGCCACCCGCATATGTCCATAGAATAAATTAGAAGAAATGAGAAAACCTCGCATTAGAGATTTATAGATACAGGAGAATCTTCCAAGTGCCGTAATATGTGCACGAAATCTTCCATTCAACTATATCAAAGAAAAGAAAGAGAACAAGTTAGATTTCAACAAAATATGAAGAATGTCATCTGTTAAATTCTCATGAGAAGGAAAAAAAATCATTATGGCCCATTAAACAAAACAACCAAACCGATACAACTTTTACTGGTTACAAGTTGTCTTCCTGAACAATTAACT
Organism: Asparagus kiusianus; assembly: GCA_022839385.1. Lineage (NCBI taxonomy): Eukaryota > Viridiplantae > Streptophyta > Magnoliopsida > Asparagales > Asparagaceae > Asparagus > Asparagus kiusianus. The sequence goes on along the minus strand of BQKN01066373.1, from coordinate 301,369 downwards.
ACTTCTCAGTAGCATTATATGCTTATTTTACTCAAAAAATGTTGTCAATTTTATCTTATTAGCATGCATATAAATCCAAAAAATAAATTGAACAAAAAAACTGGCCTGATACGGGTAACAGTCGTGCAAAATATTGCCCTAGAAGATTGAGGACCCGCCTATCACCTGACGCAATCGATCCCCTATCCCTAGCGGTAAAAGCCCCCGGAAGCAGCCGACCTCTGTACTCGGACGATAGTATAAAGCTTCTTCTCAGATGAAGACGATTGCCCAAAAGAAAATAAATAACAACAGAGATTATAGAGAGGGAGAAGAGTTTTTGATTTTTAAGAAGACAGAAGATAAACTTTTCTTTTCCGTAACTATTTAAGAAGACAGAAGAGAGAAACTTTTCTTTTCTGTAACTATCTTTTCCAAACTAAGTTAGAGGCAGTATTTATAGGGTTTTAGAAACCCTAAGCTGTTAAAACTCCTCGCTGAATCCAAGCCACGTTCGCTAAATTCGCGCACGATCTAACCGTTGCTAATTGCTGAGTCAAAAAGTAAAAGGGTAAAATAAAAATGAAAAAAATCAAAACAAAAAATTGAAAAACGGCGTGGCGGGCGCGCGCGTTATCCAAAGCCCAAACAAATTGAATGCTCAAAACACCCCCTCTTGGGGACCCTCAAGGGATAAAGAGGAGTGTTGTGCGCAGCGGAACTCGAATCACACGAACAAGAACGAGAAAGATCACAACAAAACACATGCACAAATCACAAACACAACAAGACAACGAATTTTACGTGGTTCGGCAAGTTGCCTGTGTCCATGGGGCAAGGAGGGGAGGAGTTCTTACTATTAGAGATGAAGAGAATACAAAATAGGGTTACAAATCACTCAAAACACTAAAACAAAGCTCTCTAAATCTCTCACAAATCTCCCCCAATTGGATACAACAATCCTCTCTCAAAGACTACGCAAAACGTCCTTATTTAACCCTAATTAATCATGTTTAGAGTTTTATACAAACAAACGAAACGGGTTGAAAACCCAAAACTCAGCTCAGACCCGAGTAGTGGTCGACCACACTTGACTCCGCGGTCGACCGGACAGAATGACAAAAACTCGTAAAATCGATTACAAGGTGCGCGATCGACCTCACTTGACGCCGTGGTCGACCGGACAGAAATCTAAAAATACATCCTGTAGTGTGCACGTTTACGGTCAATCGTAGCTGATCTCACGATCGACCGACAAGCTTCCAAACAGATTCCTGTGTAATTTCCTAAACTTTTTCGCCTTTTCTTCAATTCTATAAATCTCCACCTCGGTAAAGTTTCTCTCAAAACTAAGATGATACCAAAACATCCAAATGTCCCACTTGTTACGTTCAGTACGAAGTGGAATCAACCTACGACAACAGACTCAATTCACAACATGTCGGGAACCCAAACGAGAGCTCAAACAATCCCCCCTCATCAATATCAACTAATCCAACCAGTTACATCGAAAAGACTGCCTACGTATCCTCTTGTCCAAGGAATCAAGCCGAACGTAGTTCACCCAAATGGCCTCCAAAGGCCCTCAACATCGAAAAATATTCAATAGCTTCAAATAATGATCAAATTTCATACCTGAAACAACTTTAGCCAACATATCCGCAGGGTTATCCTTCGTGTGGATCTTCTTCAATATGACGTTTCCATCATCCAAAACATCACGAACAAAGTGGAATTTAACATCAATATGCTTCATGCGTGCATGATAAACCTGGTTCTTCGTCAAATAGATAGCCGACATGTTATCACAATATACCCAAAAGGTCTCCTGTGTAATCCCCAAGTCCTCCAACAATCCATGCAACCACAAAGCCTCCTTTACAGCTTCAGTCACCGCCATATACTCCGTCTCTATAGTAGAGAGATCCAATATAGACTGAAGTGTACATCTCCAACATACCGATACTCCTGCTAATGTAAACACATATCCTGAAGTAGACTAGCGCTTGTCAAGATCCCCGCATAATCTGAATCCACGTAGCCAATACAATCCTGCCCATTCTTCTCATTCTTCTGAAAAATCAAACCAACATCCATGGTGCTTTTAACATACTGTAGAATCCACTTCACAGCCTCCCAATGATCCTTCCCGGGGTCGTGCATGTACCTCGATACCATGCTCACGACCTATGATAAATCTGACCTCATACACACCATCACATACATCAAGCTACCCACCGCACTGGCATATGAAACTTTCGACATGTAATCTCTGTCCTCAACTGAAACATGTGACATATTAGCTGAAAGCTTAAAGTGGGGAGCCAATTGAGTGCTAAAACCTTTCGCATTTTCATCAAAGCTGAATTTTTTTAACATCTTATGCAAGTAGCTCTTCTATGTAAGCTTCAATCTCCCCTTCACCATGTCTCTCTCGATCTCCATACCCAATATCTTTTTAGCTTCTCCAAAATCCTTCATCTCAAACTTGGATGACAGCTCCTCTTTCAATTTTCGAATAACCGAAGAATTCTTGAAACCAATAAGCATATCATCAACAGATAATAATAAATATATGTACTCACCATCCTGTAGCTTGTTGTAATGACCATAATTTTTTGATACTAATTTAAATAATTTTTCTTCTGATATTTAAATATTAAATTTTATTTTTAAAAGAGTATTTATATTTTTAACCAATTTTCTAGAATTTTCAATTGATTTAAAAATCCAATTTTATATTTATTTGGCAAATTATAAATTTAATTATTTTTATTGATTTTTGTTAATCATTTTAATGATTTTTGTTATTTATTTTCGTTTAAAAAAATGAATGAAAAAAAGGAGACAAATACCTATCTCCTAACCCTCTCCACCTCACTCCCCACACCGCGTATACACCCACTAATCCTACTTCCACACACCGTCGAAACCAACCCCAAGCTGCCCACAAGCTTCCACCAACCCCTCCTGCCTCTCTCTCTCTCCTGTCTCCCTCACACACACACTCTCTCTCTCCAATCATCTCTCTCTTTATCTCTAAGCCACTCTTTCTCTCTCACGCTCACACTCTCTCTTCCATTTTTCTCTCCCCCTCGTTCTTAGATCCGCCCAAGCCTTCGTCCACTTCTTTTGACAAACATACAGCCTCAAGCCGCCCATGAGGTACACGCGCTGCTCTCCCACCAACCCCTGCCTCTCTCCCTCTCTCCTTTAATCACTCATCAACTCTCTTCTCTCCCCTGTGCCTTCAGCCTCCCCAAGCTCCCCCAACCAGCAAACAACTATCTCACCTCACTTCAGCCTCCATCTCTCTCTTCATCTCCACTTCAACCCTCAGCCACCACCAGCTGCTCCCTTACCTCACCACCATCTAGCTCCGACCACCACCGACCGAGCTCCACCAACCACCGTCTCCTCATCCTCCTCTCTGTCCTCCGACCAACACCACAAGCCGCCATCAGCTCCTCCCGCACGCGCCTCCTCCGAGCTTCTCTCCACCTCCAACGCCTCCTTATCTCTTCCATCACTTGAGCTTCTCCGTGTCATGTCGCCTTCTCCTCCTCTCCCCTCGCCGACTTCCGTTCCCTCTCCCTTACAGTGCCACCTCGAGCCCCGCTCAACCACCAACTCCGCCTCTCCGTTTACACCCGACGCCACCATCACCTCCACTTCCTCTCTCCCCTCCTTGACCGAGCAACCCCGCCGGATCCCCGCACAACCCCGTCGGAGCCCACCGAGATACCCCGACAACCTCCTCCCACCTCCGGCAAGCCCAGACAGTGGCGAAAGGCTCCCAACAACGAAGAACAAACCCGAACGGCGAGCAATTGCACTACAGAAAACTACAGATTGTACTGACTTCGCACGCGCTTTCCGACCCCCTCCGATCTCCGTTTTCATCATCGTCTTCGTCGGTGTGTAACCCTTTATATTGTCTATCACACGGTATCTCCCTCTCGCTTAGGCTTATTGTCTACATCTCATTATATCACATTGAATATAGCTCAACACGCCCTCTCGCTTGGGCTCATTGTCTACCTCTCGTTATATCACTTTGAATATCGCTCATCGTCACTAACACCTCTCTTTTGTATTCTAACCGATTGACTTTCCAACGAGCCCGCAGAACCCATTGTAACACGTGCATCCACCCCGACGACCCCTGCTGCCCTCTACGACACCCTCGACGTCCCCAAGGCAAGATCTCACTTCTTGTTATATCACTTTGAATATCGTTCATCGTTACTAACACCTCTCTTTTGTATTCTAACCGATTGACTTTTCGACGAGCCTGCGAAACCCGTTGAAATACGTGCATCCATCCGGACGACCCCCGCTGCCCTCTACGACACCCTCGACGTCCCCGAGGCAAGATCTTACTTCTTGCAATTATCTTTAATTTATCTTTCTTGAAAATAGGTACGGTTCAAAAAATATATAAAATAAATAAATAATAAATAAAATAGAAGAAGTTACATTCACGCAGAAAAAATTAAAAAAATTAAAGACTTGTTAGAATAATTATAACGAGAAATAATTTAAAAGAATTATTTTTAATAAATTTATGATCGTGTAATTGATGGTTGTAGAACGCGACATTTCATGTGAAAAACATCCGCTGATTCCAGATTTCTCTTGCACTGCTGTTATGCTAGATGTTACCTAATTACTGATATTTTTTACAATAAGTTTGGAAATCCGAATAGTGAGATATTCATGAAATGAGTCTGCGTGCATAAATATATTAAAGTGGTGGTTTATGGAAATTAAGTTAATTCCTATGCTCTTAATATGATTCATGATTCTTAAATTTGATTATGTGATATATCATGATATTGTTGCATAGAATTAGTTGTATTTATTATTCCTTATTGTGATTGAGAACTATTAGGAGTTTATGACTTTAGTGACCTTGCGTATCATGTACAATACTTAGAGACATGTGGTGTGTTGACTTAGAAAAATAAGAAGAGTTGGGATGAGAAAGTCATATTTCATGTGATCAGATATGGTTGTTGATGTATCTTCCAAACTCGCACCGGTGAATTCGTGTAATCACTGAGGTTGGTTTGTTGGGTCAAAGTGAATTCGTGTAGTCACTTTGATCAGTGGGAATTTATTTCATCACCCGAGTTTTGCTTGAGTTCGGACCGGACCGAAATCAGATTGTGTGTAGTCCTCTGATCGATTCGTGTAGCGGTGTTGAATGCACGTAGAAGATTTGTGAACAATCAGTTATCCGAGAATATGAACGTTGACTTTATGTGAAATATGGACTAGTGATTTGTTATAGGATGGTTAGTTGCATGACTTGTTATTTGGATGATTTTGGATTCTTGTGAGATACAGATCAGTTATATTTCTTTTCATACATAGATCGAGATTAATATTTAATTATCTACAAATTGAGACATATGGTATATACATGAGGGTTTCTTTATTTGGATTATTTCGCTTGACGTACTACATCTAATATTATAGATTTTTTAAGTATTAATTTTATCTAGTTGTATGACATTGTTACTCGGATGATCTATGGATTCTTCTGATTGTTATACTCTAGTGGTGGATTGCATCTAGCTTGTTAGTATTGCAACAGCATGTTTCTATTTATTATTATTGTTATTGTATTGGTCGTTCGATCGTTTCTATTCTTCCTTGTAGGATCTTGTCGTGTGTCATGCACGCTGACGTACTCCTGTTCTCTCGGGTTGTACGTCAGATTTAGAAGACAGACAACTTCAGTTCGGAGTCATACAGGAGCCAGAGGATCTTCCGCAGGAAGGCCTTGAAGACGGAGCAGAAGAACAAGTCAAAGTTTAGTTGCCTCTTTTAGTTAGTTTATGACCCTAGTTTACTTTTACAGTACGTTATATTTCGTTTGGTTGATGTATTATTATGACTCTCTAGTATTCAGTTAGATGGATTTGTATCAGGGCATGTTTAATCCGAATATTATGTCTGGGATGATATTTTAGTTGTGATATGTATCATTTCAGGGCACGTTTAACCCGAATATTATGTCTGGGATGATATTTTAGTTGTGATATGTATCATTTGGTTCTGAGTTATTTATTATAATTTCACTACAGTGATCGGGGACCTATACCTTTGCTTTATATTGTTTGATACTAAGCGTATTAGATTGAGTAGAAGGTCTAGTATTTTTCTCCTCAGTCTAATACGTCGCGGGCTTGTTCACGTTTCGATTCACTGGTACTTTGCGAAGCGTGACGTGACACTTGTGCATGTAAACACATGAGTCATATGGGCTCCTCGTGTACCCCTGGCCAATCATGAAGCTGTCGAATCTCTTATATTACTGTCACGGCGATTGCTTCAAACCATAAAGAAACTTCTTCAGCTTGCACACCAAATCTTTCTTTTCTGCAGTTTTGAATCCTAATAATTTTGTTATGTAGATCTTCTCGTCTAAACTCCGTGTAGAAAGGTTGTCTTAACATCCATCTGAATCAAATCCAAATACAGTTGTGTCACCAATGCTAATAAAATACGAATCGACGAATGCTTCACAACGGGTGAAAATACCTCATTGTAATCAACGCACTCAAGCTGTACATATCCTTTGGCAACCAATCTGGCTTTGTACCGAATGTCCCTAATAGAAGATCCATCTTTCTTCGCATAAACACACTTACAACCAATAGCTTTTTCCCCTTATGTAGCTTTGCAAGTTCCTAAGTGTCGTTCTTCTGAAGAGAGTGCATTTCCTCCTTCATAGCTTCCCTCCACCTGAACGAATCAGAGCTAGACTCTGCCTTCCTGAATATAGAAGGAACCATGTCATCAACGACCTCTACTGATAATGCATATGCGACCGTGACATCATTATATCTAGCTGGTCGACGAATCACCATTCTAGGTCTATTTGCTGGAATGGACTCCTGAACATGACCTTACTCCTGAGACTCATCATCCATTGTATCCTCTAAATGCCCGGTTGTCATTTCATCTCCTCTCAATGTCATCTCTGTAGTAGTCTCAATGTATACAATGCTATCTGGAGTGGGTGGAGTCACATCATCCTCTACCTGCTACGATATCTCTCTAATCTGGTCTTCCTCCACCTGCTAACAAACTTGAGGCCTCATCGTGTACGCATCATCAAATGTGACATCTCTGCTAATGACTATTTTCTTATCATGTTGATCCCATAACTTGAAACCTTTACCATCTTCTCTAAATCTCACAAAGACTATTATCCTCGTATTCGGATTCAATTTATCATCACTGACATGATAATAAACAGGACACCCAAATATCCGAAGCAACTCATAGTCACCAACACTCCATAGGAGTCTTCCCCTATATCGTAATGCACGACAACCTATTAACGAGATGGCTCGCATAAACTAACGCATCGGCCCAAAAGGATCTAGGCAATCCACTCTGTGTCATCATACATCACACTTTCTCCAGCAATGTACGGTTCAATCTCTCAACCAACCCGTTCTGTTACAGTGTCTCTCGAACTGTGAAGTACCGTCTAATGCCGTGATCCCGACAAAACTACAGAAATGGTTCACTTTTGTACTCTCCACCATTATTTGAACAAAGAGCCTTTACCTTTTTACATGTCTGTAGCTTCATTTTCTTCTTCCACTCCACAAAAATATCTAGGACCACATGTTTATGCTTCATAGGGTATATACCAAATTCCTTCGGAATAGTCATCAATAAAAGTGATAATAATTGGCCCCACCAAATGATGTGTGATTGGAAGAGCCCCAAACATCTGTGTAAATATAATCCAATATATCTTGGGTATTGTGGATAGCGATGCCAAACTTTACTCTAGTCTTCTTTCCAAGTACATAATGCTCACACAGCTCCATCTTGTAGTTCTTAGTACCTTTCAATAGCCCCTGTTTTACCAATGACTGCAGGGACTTATCACTTGTGTGTCCAAATCTCATGTGCCATAAGGTGGTAGTATCCTTTGTAATGATAGAAGCTGTCAGACCCCATGTAACGGTCTTGCCCTTCAAATAATATAGAATATTTTTTCTGACACCTCGCATCATCACTATAGAACCCTTCGTGACCTTCACAGTAGCATCCTCTAAGATCACCCTATAACCTGCTGCCTCCAAAGTACCAAGAGAAATGATGTTCTTCGTTAACTGCGGTACGAACCTCACTTCTTTCAACTCTCTCACCACTCCGTCATGCATCCTGATCCGGACTGAACAAATACCACCAATAAGATATACGTGATCATTATCCATAAACACGACATCCTCTCTTTCCAGCTCCTCAAAACTGAAGAACCAATCCCTCCTCGGACAAATATGATATGTGGCTCCCGAATTCAACATTCACTCCGTAGAGTCGGCATAGTAGACCGACGGTAGTGCAAGATATGAATAGCCTGAAGAATCTGAATCTGAATGTTTATCAACAGCTCTTGTAACATTCACTTCTGAAGCTTGTACAGCTTTTCCTTTATTCTTCCCGGCTTTGTCCTTTAACTTTGGGCAGCCAATCTTTTAATGTCCATCTTCTTTACAAAAATGATATTGATTTCTACCAACACTCTTATAGCCACCTCTATTCTTCGATTTTGAATGGTTGACTTGGTGGCGGTTTGGACTACAGCCTCGAACTGCTAATGCATCTCCCGATGCCTTCTCGGAGGGTTCACCGTCACTCTTCTTCAACTCATAATTTACCAATACTGAGGTCACCTCCTTGTAGCTAACATTAGTTCTTCCATTTATCATAGTAAAAACAAACGTATCATAATCATCCTCCGGTAACGAACACAATAGTAGCATCGCCTTATCTTCATCCTCAACCATGATATTCACATTTGTCATATCTGAAAGCAATTTTATGAAGTTGTTGACATGCTCCCTAATAGAATCTCCTCTATTCATCTTGAACTGATAAAACATCTTCTTCAAGTGAAGCTGATTCTCAATGCTCTTTTAGTAAGATACTTCTCATTGAGCGTTTTCCACAATCTCTTCGCCAACGTCTTGTTCATCATGTCATAAATAAGATTCGGCGTCAAGCATGACTAAATAACTCCACAAACCCTACTGTTCATTTTCTTCCAAATATTATCCTCCATATCAGCGAGTTGCTCTTGTAACTCAAGACTCTCTAAATTCTATGCATCCAATGCATCCATCACTTGTCACCTCCACAAACCAAAATTGATCTTACCGTCGAACTTCGGAACATCAATCTTCGTATTATTGATGTTCAGACTCTATCACATTCGTAAGAGACGAACCTGATGTGCTTGTTTCTCCCATGTTGTTGATCTAACTCTCCAAATAGAAATCCTTCAGCGAATCATTCGAACAAGCCTCAAGTCAAACCCGAAGCTCTGATACCACTTGTTGTGCGCAACGGAACTCGAATCACATGAACAAGAACGAGAAAAATCACAACCAAACACAAGCACAAATCACAAACACAGCAAGACGGCGAATTTTACGTGGTTCGGCAAGTTGCCTACGTCCACGGGGTAAGGAGAGGGGAGTTCTTACTATTAGAGATGAAAAGAATACAAAATAGGGTTACAAAATCACTCAAAACCCTAAAATAAAGCTCTTTAAATCTCTCACAAATCTCCACAATTGGATGCAACAATCCTCTCAAAGACTGCTCAAAACATTCTTGCTTAACCCTAATTAATCATGTTTAGAGTTTTATACAAACAACAAACGAATGGGTTGAAAACCCAAAACTCAGCTCAGACCCGAGTAGTGGTCGACCGCACTTGACTCCGCGGTCGACCGGACAGAATGACGAAAACTCGTAAATCGATTACAGGGTCCGCGGTCGACCGCACTTGACGCCGCAGTCGACCAGACAGAAATCCGAAAATACACCCTGTAGTGTGCACGTTTGCGGTCGACCGCAGCTGATCTCGCGGTCGACCGACAAGCTTCCAAATAGTTTCCTATGTAATTTCCTGAACTTTTTCGCTGTTTCTTCAATTCTACAAAGAGAACCAATTTAAACAACTATCCATACACTAAATTAGGCGATATGGGACTATTGTTTGAAGGCAAACCGCCTGTTCTCCCTCTACTGTGCACAACACAGCCAACAAAAAAGACATACATTTACCTTGCTATATTCGTAATGCATCCACAAACTTATCCAATTTTAGCAGATTACGCAAATGGATCATTTCGATTTAGAATGATTATCACTTTCAGATTAATAACATATATAAGATTCTTCTAATTCGATGCATATTCATTTGAGCCGGTTACTAAATGCAAATATTTTGGATATACTCAGAACAAGAATTCAGATGTTCTAATGAACTTTATTGAACAGCACATGGTATCTAAGAAATAATTTACAGTTTTTCTTTATAATAACTAAGTAATTTACTGTCATAAAGTGCCTTTACTAGTTCCATGGTATAAAATAGAGTCACTACCTCATGTTTTCACAGCTCGTCTACTCATAAAAACAAAAGGTTTGGAAGCATGCAAGGACAGCAGATTTATTGCATTTGATGAAGGGGGTACTTGTCGCAGTTGGGAAACAAAATGAAATATTTCCTCCTCCATTGTTAATTATGCTCTCTTAAAATTATTATGAAAATTTGGCATTTATTAACAAAACTGAATTCAAGATGGTCTGAGATATTTACCAGTCACCCTCGCTTCCTTTTCAGTGTTTTCAATTGCTTCAGGATATATTGAATAACCTCCTTCAATGATGCTTTCCTCCCCTCCTTGAAGTTCCACAGTTCTGGAATCACATATCTGCCGCTGGGATTGTAAGTATTGATCTCTGTCAAGGCAGTGGTTACTGCATTGTAGACCTCGTCCCCCAACTCCTTTTTCAAAGCAACCAGTTTCTCATCATCCTCTTTTAATACTTCCTGTAAAAGTATATTCATTTTTACATCGATCAGAAATATGACAATTTGGCACAATTTGGTAAAAAAGCAAGCTTGGTCAGTATCTATTCCCCTGTATATGAAACTCTTTCTCCATCACCAAAAATAAATAAAAACCAAACTGCACACCCACCAAACATCAGAACCCCAAAAAGAAAAAGAAAAGAAAAATAACCTCTTTCAAGAATCAAATTTGATTATGAAAACACATAATCGCCACAATTTTAGTGGCACCAGAAATGCAAGCCCATGTTGAACCCGTGAGTTCAATTAGCTAAATCAGTTATAGCTTGCATAAAAGCACTAGAGTACTGAATTACTAATATTAACAACAAAGGTTTTGAAGTAGGAGAACCTAATTTGACATGATTAACTGCATAGAATAAACAATTGGCAATTAGTAAAAATTTCTATTTAAGGCAACATCTTACTGTTAAAATAGTAATAAAAAAGAAAAAATATGTAAGCTGTGGGTATTCTCGATCGATTATTGCTATAAATGCTTCCGAGAAATCATTAACTGTACAATGCAAGATCTAGATATTTACGTGGCCCGTACATGCCAAAAAGAACATGATGACCAGGTTTTGATGTTCATGAATGCTACAATAGTAGTTTAATAACATATAGTTAACATATAGTTGTACACGATGAGCTTGACTGCACTAGTTCACATCTTGAGATAATATATCTCACCTGAATCTTGTCACCATCAGTAATTACTTTGAATGGGTGCCAATCTGGTTTCTTCAAATGCTCTTGCCACTCTGAACAATACACTGCAGCTTTGATATCTGCGTCAACTTTTGCAAATTTGCGTCTACATGCGATTTGGAAAGCTTTCTCATCAAGCTCGCCCATCCTCTTTATTCCAATCAAAGTACGATTGCTCAACATGTCAGTTAAAACCTATTTTTTTTTAAAATGTCAGCAGATCCTTATTTAGAGGAAACAAGTAAGAAACTAACAAATAAATGAACAATCCCATACTGTCATGAGTTCTTTACGAGCATCTTGAAGTTCATCATTGCTCATCCGCTCTTTGACAACTAGAGTTTGATTAAGAGCTTCCAGGCCTTCCATTTCTTCAATTTTATCTTGCAGTTCCTCGCTCATTTCTTCCATTTTTTTCTTGACGCCAGTGTCGTCTTCCCCTCCCATATATTTCATTACATTTAATTTTCCTTTCAACTGTTGTATTTCCAGTTCTAGTTTTTGTTTTGCATCCAACTGCTTTTCCAGGTGCAATATTTTGTTCAGTGCAGCCTCTTTTTCTTTCTGTGCATTTTTAAATTTCAGTCAGATGACGGTTTTTGCCAATTTTAGAATGACTAGACTATTTCATAAAGTTCTACATAGACAATCAGGTCGAAATAATGAACCTTCTGTTCTTCAACGAGCTTCAAGACATTTTCGTCAGCTTTTTGCTGTTCCAGGGATGCCATTGCAAGTGAGCTATTTCTCATTGCATTCTGCAGGTGAAAAAGCACATTTGAATGGAAGATATACAAAGCCAAGGTTTTTCTACTGTCAGTATATATACCTGCAGGGTGGTTTGCTCGACATCATAGAGTAAAAGCAGATAAATAATCTTCAATTATGTGTAGAATTAGGCTTTCACTATATTATATGATATATAATAAATGATGTACCTTCCTTCTTTATACTAGCATTGAATAGTAAGAGAATCAATGACAGCTAGTTTTTCACTCAAAACTTAGATGATGGAAAAAATAATATACAATTGGCTTGAACAGTTGATGCGACATCAAGTTAATATACATTTTTATTCTACAAATTTCCAAATGAAAGCTGAGAAACATAAAAAATTATATATCAATAGATCCTCTTCTGAGTTTAATCTTGAGACACAGCCATTACGAAGTTTTTTCTAATAAAAAATATCAAGCAGTACAATAATTTTTTTTAAACTATCACAGCAGGAGCAAGCAGCTCATAGATATTGCTACTAGTTCTAGTACTGTCCACAAGCTACGACAAGAATTTGATGCTAAGAATTTCATATGCGAGGCTAAGGTGAGTCTTATTATGGAACTGCATATTTCACAAGTCAATACTGCCCTGTTATATGTATAGCATAACTTAAATGTGAAATTTTCTTACCTGCTAAAACATCATATTTTCATTTTGAGGGTAACTTAAAGATTTGTGATTATACAGACATAAGCAGCTCCATACACATCTTTTTAACTTGAAAAGGGTTTCGAATGCACAGAAGCAAAACACAGAAACTTGCATCCCCATCAAATATAGAAATTTGTCAGTAAATTTCACATAATAAGTTACGCTATAGATGTTACATATAACAGGGCAGTATTGATTTGTGAAATACACAGTTCCATAACAAGACTCACCTTAGCCTCGCATACAAAATTCTTAGCATCCACTTAAAACAATAAGAATAAGGTGATTAAACCAGTTAATACCATCATGCACCCACTATCAGGAAAAAGACGAGTTTAAAATCAATTTGTCTGAGCTGACTATCTTTTTTCCATCTGAAGCCAATACTATACTATAAAATAATAGTGTAATTTGGAAGTCACGCAAATTTATCATGTATGCAGTAGTGTTAATGGTAGTTCTCTAATTTCAGTTAGAGATACAATAGGTACAGTGAACTGAAGATGATTGTTACCTTCTGTTTCTCAACAGCCAGTTTGCTCTTCTCCATGTCACTCTGAGCAACCAGCTTGTCAAGTTGCTTACATCTATCATCAAGTTCCTTTCGTTTGGAATCCAACTGTGACCGTAAACGTTCATTCTCCTCAAATATCCGTCGGGAATGATCCCGAGCTAGGCATTGCATCTTCTGTATTTCTAAGACCACAAATAAATGCAAATCTTACGAACAGTTATAGATATCATTCTGTGAAAAGGAAAAAAAAACTAGATAGGGGTCCACTAGAACTAAAAATGACTGCATGAAGGATGACTATATGACTAGACGTCAAGACATGAAAAGAACAGTTTTCTTGACTGCCAGTGAGTTGTGATGTTTAAAATGCATTAGAAATGTTTGAGGTTGCAATTGCATAATGAAATTTCACTAGGTCCTGCAAAATCTGCCCCTCGTATAAATAAACGCAACTGAGAAAATACAGGGTATATTGTCAAATAGATTAACTGGGTAGCAGTTCTGTACATTCACTATTCTTGAAGAAAGGAAACAATGCACGTACCTATATTATAAGCTTGAAGTAGTGCCTCCTTCTCTTCCATTGCTTTATCAAGGGACAAATTTGTCTGATTATACTTGCATTCCAAGTCTTGTAAATGTTTATTCTTGATCTCAATCTCATTAGCCAAATTTGCTACAAGTTTGTCTGTTTTCCGGGATTCTTCATTTGTAAGATCAGTTATAGTTTTCAAATCTCCATTTTTTTGCAAGAACTCCCCTACTGGACCCCCAGAATTGTAATCATCAGCTCGTGCAACCCATCCATATATCTCAGGCGAATGGTGCTTCTTCTCATACCAATCATTTTTACCCAAATGCTTGGTTTCGAAATTGTTTTCAAATGCCATTGCATCTTTAAAGCCACTCCAGTCCTTGCTGAAACTGACAATTGCATTACCAGTGTGACCTCTATAGTTCCATAGAGGAGTAACTTTTAAGGGATGAAATCTAGACAACTGTTCTTTCAGCTTAGTTCCGCTTCCGCCAACATATCTACCATCCTTCCACTCAGTTGGAACATTGACTAGTATACCCATCCAAGGAAACATAAAAATATCTTCCCCTGCTGGCTCAGGAGGCTCAGGTGCTACAACCATCAACTGCAAAGATGAGCTTGTTTCATCAATATCATTCTTCATGTAATTTGCTAAAGCTCTATGTTCGGCCTTCACTTTTGCTCCGCGATTAGACGATGTACCGATTGCATTTGCATGCTGAAATAATTCCTTGTAACGGTAGTCCTGTTTCTTTTTCCCCGTACAAAAAGGACACTTGTAAGAGTTGTCTGATATTTGTACTTTAAGTTCACCGCTCTTAAGGCATTTGTATGATTTATCCTCATACTCATCTATCTCAGAATCACTTATCTCAGATGCTTCTCCTCCTGAGCTATCCATGGAAGTAAGCTGAGATAATAGTAGAACAAACAAAATAAATCCTGAGTAGAACCATTAGACGATATGCTAACAGAGTTAACAGTCATGAAGGCCAAAATGCCAGATGATAACTTACAGCAGAACAGCAACCTGCAGACCCCGAGCAAGTGAAATGGAAAACCAAGAATGCTCAAGTTTATCGACACCTGAAAAATAAAATATAGGTAAGCTGATTTTCTTGAGAACCAATTGGGCTCAAGTTTGATCCTGAACCAACAAGAATGAAAATTAGCAATGAAGAATAGAACGTTCAGTTCATGACATTTAATAGTTGTTCAAATAGAGAGTCATCTACAGTAGTTACTGCTCAGTTCTCCGTGCTGGTTGTTAAATAAAATTCTATCAGAAAACAACAATTTTTAGAACAATTGTCCCAAGGAAATAACTGAAATGGGATAAAAAAGACTATCTTTTCTGATTCTATATAGATCAAAATAAGCGACAGAGTGGAGAATTAGGAGCGCATGCTTCTCAACATCATTGAACTACATAGTAAATCCACTCACATAGTCATGCAGTATTCAAACAGAACTCTGTCACCCGATGGAAAGGTAGCACAACTACCTTGGGGCAAAGAACCAATCGAACTAAGATAGTAGAATTGGAAAGCAAATACTTGGATATACAAAACTATGTACCTTAGTGATGCCATATTTTACTCCAAGATGGAAGGCAGCTGATTATCGAGTAATGATGAGTATCAAAGAAATCAGATCATATACACTTTACTGCACATAATTCACAATCCTATTATGTGGTTTCCATAACATAGATTTCCACAAGTAATACATGATGACAGGCATATATGGAATTCCAATAAATAATAGACATATCTAACACCATATATAATTGTTTATTTATCATCAACAGGTAGGTTGATTCAAGAAAGATTACTGTAGTAAATTTGACACAAGGCGCTGCCGTAGTTTAAGTTATACAGCTTCATTTTAAGTAATATAAATCAAGCCAAATAGATCCTTGTTTTCGTCAAAAGTTGATCTTGTTGTCGAATTCATTATATCTTCGGTCGATTATAATAAATTCAAAGAAAACAGCCTTTTTTATAAGACTCTTTTACACAACAAAAATAAAGATTACAACTCTTGAGAAAATAAACGCAGGATCGTTGTTTGGATCACTGCTTTTGTGGGATCTTTGCCTGTGCCGGGAACGCTTTAGCTCGTTGACCACCGAATCACAGATTCTGATTGAATCGTGAGGGGCTTATGATTCTTCCTTCGTTATCGAAGTGAGAATATGAAACGATATCTTATCGGAGTAAGATAGTCGTTCTTCTTGAAATCAAGTCAAAGCTTGAATGTCAAGGGGTTACTCCAAGAACACTCTCTCTACTCTGAAAATGCTCTCTGGTCAGCCTTGGATCGTACTTGTGCCAACCTCCTCCAAAAAAATGATCTCAGGGGGTATTTATAGCCCTGGAGGAAAACTGTCTTTCGAGACAGTAAAACGCTGTCTCGGGAACAGTAACTGTCTGGCAGTTTTCGTTGTAACTGCCTTCCCACGTCTTAAACTCCGTTATTTCGGCAGTTGTCAGCATGATTCTCGCCCACGACGTTCCCCACGTTCTTGAACAGTTAGTGGCCACGTGTTGGCGGTTTTCAAAGCAGTTTTGACCCTCTGAGAACTGTCTTGCGTGCGCGAGACAGTAAAAGTCTGTCTCGCCCGGCGAGACAGTAAAGACTGTCTCGCGTGGGCGAGACAGTGAAGACTGTCTCGCGTGGGCGAGACAGTAAAAGTCTGTCTCGCCCAGCGAGACAGTAAAGACTGTCTCGCACGGCGAGACAGCCCATACTTGTGTTCTTTTGACTTTTTGGATGATTTCCTTTTGAGCTGTATTTGGATATCCTTCAGCATTTTTTAACGCCTACAATCCTAAGCAAGAATTATGACATCAGGACAAAGTGGTTTCTTCATGATATTCCTCCAAAAGGATATGCCTATGATCTAAATAAAATGTTTATTGGAACCTATGTCTAGCAATACACCATCCAAAATTGCAAATTAATAAACCATATGAAGAAAGGTGCAAAACTTCCATATGCTGTGGTTTATTTCTCATATTGTCGAATATTCATTCACCAAACCATGGTTAATAACCCCATCGCCCCAAATAAAATGGCCCCTCCACGAGCAATAAGCCCTGCTGTGGGAGACTATCCTTTTAATGCAATACAAAATACATAGAAAACAAACTGATTCCAAAATATAGTCAGGTTTTTGAACTGCTTTAGATTCAT
This sequence comes from Asparagus kiusianus, assembly GCA_022839385.1. Classification (NCBI taxonomy): domain Eukaryota; kingdom Viridiplantae; phylum Streptophyta; class Magnoliopsida; order Asparagales; family Asparagaceae; genus Asparagus; species Asparagus kiusianus. The sequence goes on along the minus strand of BQKN01066373.1, from coordinate 284,095 downwards.
TCACTCTTGGACTAGGATAGATTCAGTATAAAGCATATAGTTTTACAAAAAGCTTATGCAGATAAAAGATTAGATGGATATCTACCAGACTATCACTAAGAAAAACAGGGCATTGCACGTGTTAGTGCTAGTAGTTGAAAGCCATAGAATGGTAAAAGAAAAACAGTAAAAATAAATTAAAAGTTCAAGGCAATCTTTACAGCTGAGTATCACAAAACCATAGACTCATAAAATACACATGAAATGCAATCCTACAAAGGAGAGTATTGCAATGAGCACTTTCAAGTACATTCCTTAAAATGGAAACCTACTTTAAGAGTGATTAAAAATTATATAATTTAACTTTATTAATTTTGGTCATCAAAGCTTGCACACTTTTGTTTATACAAGCATTTATTTGCATATCTTGAAAGAAGGTTGCAATCATCCGATTCCAGAGTTAAAAGAAGCCATGATACACAAAATTCTACAACAAAACTAGAAACAAACAAGCTGGTAAGATGAGACAATTGAAGTGGCTATTGTCAGGATAGAAATCCTAGGAACTAAAGGCTAATGACCAGTATTTGTGTGTGTGTGTGTGTGTTGTTGGGGGGTGGGAGTGCTGTTCTAGGTGTGTGTGTGGGTGGGGGAGGGCATCTGTATATACATCCCCACAGAACATCTTGCCAAAGTAACCATGATATGTCAAAATCATGAGTAAGACAACAATTAAATGGTTCCATTTTAACAATAAATTCAAGCTTTCAGATGATGTTCTTATAATAGCAGACGAAATTCAATTCTGATTTCCAGAGAAGCACAGCCAAATTTGGCTCACAATCTTCAACAATCCTCAATATTCAACAACATATGGTGGCAAACTAGTAGCAATTTGGACATAGACCTTGTTCGAATACTGAAAAATCCACAACCAACAATAATCGAAATAGTACACATCTTAAAAGTGAAGCTCAATTTATACTAGATCCAACCAAAATTTGTGACTTTTGTGATTTTTGTTCATAACCAAATACATTATTTATTATCTGGCTGCTGTGAAGTGTTCCTCATTATGTGGCACAACCGGTTTAGGAAGCTTAAACAGTAATAAAAGGTTTCCTCCACCCATGCACAGGAAAGCTGTAGACAAGCAAACTAGTGATTACTGTTTACGTGTTGCCATAAGCAATAGCTACGTTACATAATTTTTTCTTTCCTCGCACTTGAAAAAAGCAAATAATCCAGTATAACAATAAGTCCATCGATCGTTTCATGCACCACATCCCCACATTATCTAGAAGCCTTAAGTTCATCGAACTTACTGTAGGATTGGCAGTTGATGGCTCAGAATAGCTGTTTGGCAGGCTGGCGGTCGACCGCGGGATTCTGGCGGTCGACCGCGTTCGTGCATAGGGTTTACTGTGCGTCTGGACCGTTGGCGGTCGACCGCAGAAGTTTCTGGATTTTGAGGCTGTTCTGGGATTGAGGGCGGTCGACCGCAGCGGTCGACCGCGATGGATCGCGGTCGATCCCCACGGTCGACCGCCGCAGCTGTTTTGGGCTGGATCTGTTTGCAGACCCGTTTCGTTTGGGTTTTCTATAAATACCCAAAGTCACGGTTTTAGGGTTAAGGCAAGAGGGTTTTAGCAGCCATTGTGGGGGATTTCTTGGGCTTCTATTGTTGGAGCATTTGGGAGAGATCAAGAGTGATTGTTGAGGGTTTTTTGTGGGATTTGTAACCCTAGTTTGTTCCTCTTGATTTTTAATAGTGAAAACTCCCCCTTTCTTGCCCCGTGGACGTAGGCATCTTGCCGAACCACGTAAAATCTAGTGTATCTTGTGTTTGTGCTATCTTTGGTGTGTTGTTTATCTTCTCTCGGCGATTGGTATTGGATCTCGGCACTGGGGTTTCCCCAACACTTACTTTTTTACTGCTCACTTTAAAAGGGAAATACCTGAATCTCGCTACACGCACTTACTTCTAATCTGGACGTGTTCTTTTTCCTTCATGTAGAAAAATATGCATGTAAAAGATTAACATAAAACCGGTGATGCACACATAATAACAAAAACGTTCATGAATCAAGAAGCATCCGCATCATATTTAGCATTGAACTACTTCAACAAACACCAAACCCTCAAGAACCAAATCTAAGCATCATCCATGAGCATTAATTGGACTAGAAAATTTAGTCCACCAAAATAATCTCTAATCCAACAATTCAAAACAAGATAAACTGGAAAAGGCAAGAAATAGAGTTCAAACGCACCAGAAATGAGAATATGAGCTCGCAGCCTACCAAAACTCAAAGAATCCACTGATTTTACCAATCTATTTCCAATTTCTTGCCGATCTCACAAATCTTAGATCGAACAAGTAGATATTGAATGAAAACAGAAGCTCGATCTCATGGATCACAATATAAGCTCGATTACTAGAACTAGCCCTAATCCGAAACAAGAAAGCAGCATCCCGAACTATCGACTGAGATTTTTAGCAGAAAATAGAAGGAAAATATCTGAGATCTGATGCTATTTTGAGCGAAAATACAACGAATTAAAGAAAAATTTCGCAGAAATTTTACCCCAAAATGGAAAGAAAATCTCAGACTCCGTACTCTCGCTCTCTCTCGTGAGAGAGTGAGTGAGAGAGAGTTAAAAATGCTCGGACTTACCGTTTCTCGCTTTAAGCGCAAATTTGTTAGCATCACGCCCGTTAATAGGATGCGGCATTCACCCGCCAATGGATATAGAGTGAACTTTTGTTCGGTAGAGGAGTGAATTTAACAAAAAGTTTTGGATGCTGATTTTTATCTGAATATTTTTTTTTTTTTTTTTTGGATTTGAGCGCCTATTATTACTTAACTTTTCTGAAATTTCGTACGATTCCAAGCAATTACTTATACGATGATGATTTGGATATTTTGGAGATTTTCAGGGGTGAAGGGCGGCACGTGAGCTGCACCTGTCACCCGGTACGGTTCCATGAAAAGTGACGGGTGAAGTGATGTACTAAAAATTCTTATAATCTTATTAGGGCCCGTTTGGTTGGTTTCCTAAAAACCAAGAAAAGGAAATCGTACAAGGAAATTAATAAAATAATATTTTTATTCATTTTCATCCCTAAAACTCACCCACAACATCTAATAAAATATTATTTTTATCTTCCAACTCATCTCATTTCATCTCCTTTCTTACCTTTAAAAATAAACCAAACACAAGAAATATGTCACATCATCCAACTCATCACAACTCATCTTATCCCATATTTAAAAATCACACACACCACCTAATAATATTGTGACAACTCATCTCATCTCATTAAACCTTCACTTCCATCCATTTCCTCAAAAAAAAACAAGAAATTGATTTCTTTAAGTATATGTCACATCATCCAATAATATACCTCCAACTCATCTCATCTCATCTATTTCCTTATTTTTAAAAACGAACCAAACACAAACAACCTCAAAACATCATCCAATAATATACCTCCAATTTATTTCCTTATTTTTTTAACCAACCAAACAACCTCAAAATAATTTTTTTTTAAAAATCACTCACATCATTCAATAATAAGGTGACAACTCATCTCATCTCATCTCCTATTCTATAATTTCCTTCTTTTTTAAACCAACCAAACAACCTCAAAACAATTATTATAGGAAATAGGTTTCCTATTCTTTGATTTCCCCAAAAAAATTGCGAAACGAACAGCCCCTTACTGTAAAAATACAACTGTGGCACCCTGTCGGCTACTTACCAGTTTCGGGCAATTTTTATGGGATTGTATATTAAAAATTATTATTTTTAGCTCTTGTAGCAATAATTGCGAGGTTAAAATAAGACGGTCAAACGGAGTGCTCTATGTCAATTTGACTCATGCACAGCACCTGGCCTTCTCTTCTACCGAGGTGACTCTTTTGGTAAAGAAAAAAACAATACAGGCACACCTCTGACACACCTCCGGCCATACCCCCTCTCCCTCTACAGTGCAGG
>BQKN01066373.1:267108-279714 GCA_022839385.1 Asparagus kiusianus | reverse complement strand
AATTAATTACAAATAGAGCCCTGTACTATTGCCTAATTGCGGATAGACCCTCTGAACTTCTTTCCAGCTCATTTACCCTCAGAGAAAGAGAACTTCTTTTCTTGTCAAAAATACACCCCAAAAATAGACACGAGGATAAAAGAGTCAAAAAGATTTCACATGGTACATTTATTTTTTTGGTTCTTTTTTGTTTTTTGTTTTTTGTTTTTTTTTGCGCGCGGGATGGGTTTTTTTTGTGGGGTGGTGGTGGGGTGGGGTGGGGTGGGGGGTGCATGGGGGCACAATTAACATGGCACAAAGAACTCAAATATCTAATCTAACTTGACCACTGACTAGTTCTGGGGAAAAGAATGCAAGCATTTCTCACGCTTAAGAACATAAGTAGTTTCTTAAATAACAAGCTGCATACATATGCAATCTATGGCTATTATTAATATACCTCAGCTTTTCCGCCAGATTCCACAATCTTGAAAGGATGCCATGATGGATTCTTCAGTTTCTCTTGCCATTCAGAACACAATGTTAGAGCTTTGATATCGACATCTTCTTGAAACTTCTTCTTGCATGCATTTTGAAAAGGCTTCTCATCAAGTTCGCCCATTCTTTTAATTCCAATCACAGTGCGGCCTTTCATCATCAGGCCATCCAAACCCTATATCAATAAAAGTTAAAAATGCATATGAAAACAGCATGTGAACTGAAGGTTTAATTGTGGATAAACCACCTATGGTATCGCATGACACCCTGTAGTTCTATTGTTGCAGATAAAACCCAGAGTGATTTTGACTCTTCTACCCTCACAGAGAGAAATTTGTTTTCTGACAAATAGACCTCTTGAGGACAAAAGAGTCAAACAAGTTATACTCAGGAGATATATCCCTGACAATAGAACTACGCCAGGGGTGGGGGGGGGGGACGGGGTATCCGTATCCACAATCGGGCAATACTACAAGGGGTCTATCCAGAATTAACCCCAAACTGAAATGAAGGGGAAAAGGGTCCTCACTGCTATCAACTCTTTGCGAGCTTCTTGCAACTCATCATTGCTCTCACGCTCTTTTTTGACCAAAGAGTTGTTCAGGAGTTCCAGCTCTTCCCTTTCTTGTCGCAACTTCTCATTGACTTTCTCCATCTTCTCATGTAGATCTACATCATCTTCGCCTTCCAAATGCTTAAGAACCAATAACTGTCCTTTCAATTGCTCTATTTCCAACTCAAGTTGTTGCTTCTGGTCCAGCCGTTTCTCTAATTGAAGTATATTTGTGATAGCAGCCTCTTTTTCCCTCTGAAAAATATAATCACATCCAGAAAGCAATGGATACATATATAGTAAGTAGATGAACATTAGCGCATAGCCAAACACTTCAAGAAACAAACAGTAAAGATTAAATAACCTTCTGCTCTTCAATCAGTTTTAGTACATCTTCATCAGCTTGCTTTTGCACCATGCTTGCCAGTTCAGCCTGCAGGATTGAAGAACATAAAACAGATAATACATCTATCCAATAAAAACCAATGAAGGAGACTTGGTTCCTGTTGACTCTAGCAGTATGATAAACTTTATGGCTAAATATTAGGGGAAGATGTCTGAATGGTTTTCAATTAAATTTGAAGGAATTTCAAGAAGATATCAACAGACCATACATGGAGACTTATTTTATGCCGACACTAATGTTCTGTGAAGCCTTACAACAAAATATTTCAGAGAAGATCTATCAAAATAGTAAAACCAGAAAGTACCGATACTTGATCTTTTTCATCACCCGAAAACTAGACGATGCTAATTCTGAGTACATTACTTGAACCCTTCCGTTATGAACTCCATTTAACTCTAATATACTTTGTTTAATTTTAATCCAGAGCTATGCTATGAATAAGTTCAATAAGCATGCACCCAATATAAAACATGAATTAACAGACATATTAATAGAGGATAATTATGACGCTTGAGGTGCAATCTGAACAAACTGCTGCAACTATGGGGGAACAAACTGCGAAATTTTAATTTGAAGGGGCAACCACACTACCCATATGAAAGTGGGCCGACCAACTAACATCTCTCAGCAGTCACTAACTACTGAATGTGGTTTATCTACTTCTGCATTTTAGTTTCAGATGACCACTGAAAATGCTTACGACATTTCAAGGCTATATTGACAATTCACATGAAAGGCGTGGGTATCATAATTGTGTTCATTCAATTTAGCTGGAAGTACAATGTGTGGTTCATGCTAATGAATACACCATATGCGCTCTCTCCTTTTGTGTGACTGTGTTTGTGTGTATCAGTCTCTTGAATGGACATTTGCCTGCATATGATTCTCTCTCACTAATCATTTAACATGATTGAAAGATTGAATGGTATCCAAACCCTAATCCAGAAAACAACAAAGATACATTATCCATTGGCCAAAAGGGCCATTCCTGAAACGAACAAGGTTAAAGGATGTCAAAATAATTCAAGCTAATTCTTCTGATATTCTGTGTACAATAATTAGAATTGGATTGATAAAAATCTAAAAGATGATGATCACTGGTTTTCTGCTAACAAAGGGCAGCCATATATTTCAATAAGGCTCCAAGATGTAATGAGGTATTTGACTAAAATATTAATAACACATACACAAAAACCTGTAGGAAATATGTTCCTGAGGACAATCGGTTCGTTAAAAGTTCATTATTTTATCTGAATAATGTATATGGTTTAAGTTTGGTTTCCGAAAGAATTATTTATAGAACAAAAACTGAATACAGCACCATAAAATCCATTCCTCACGTCTGACTGGAGACAATGGACATGAAGTTCTTGCACTATCAATGATTGTCGGCAAAAGTTGATGATCTTTTGGAAACATACTATCCTGAAAACTAAAAGGTACAGGCAATAATAAAAGTCAAATATCTTCCGAGAAATAATATCAGTCAGCAGTCATATTACCATCAGGCTGCTGCCAGGTAGGTCCAGAAGATGTACTTCACAACTACCCATTCCATTAAGTAAAACTTTCACATCATACCCATCAAAGCAGTGATTCAAGAATGAATAGTTTTAACGGTTGTCCATTTGTTATAGAAAAAATAATTTGTACCTTAGGGGGTGTTAGTCAATTGGGACATTTTCATGCAAAATGAGATAATTGTTAAAGTGGAATAAATTTTCGCTAGTGGGATATTTTAGTGGGATAAATAGGAACAATTTTGTGAAGCGGGGTATTTTAATAAAATAACACGGGATAAATTTTTATAATCATGAAATATATATTTATGCATTTTGAAGATATAAATAGTATTTATGTATTTTAAACTTACTATTATTGATTGATAATTGCTTACAAGAATGTTCTTTACTATTAAATAACTTTTGGTTAGACTATAAGATATTGACAATTATTATTATAATGATGGTCTAATGATGATGATAGCCATAATAGGAAAGAAGTAAAGAAAAAAAATATATAAAAAATAATAAAATAAATATAATAGTTTTTTACCACCTAGTTCCAAGCTAATACTTGGAATAATTTGAGAGACTAGAACTCTCATTTTTGTATAGAAAAAAAAATGGGATAATTTTGTACCATTATCCCAATTCTAGTTTTGTTAGAGTTCTACTTGACTAACACTATAAAATTTTGTTCTAGTTTTAGTTCTATATGACTAACACCTTAAAAATTTATCTCATCCAGTCAATTAACTAATACCCCATCCAGTCAATTAAAATTAAGGCATTCTAGCCATAGTATCAAGATACCGGCTTGGTGTAGAAAGTGCACTAGTCCTACCACAAGTAAGGTTTTCGCTTCATCTCAACATGGGATACGAAAACGAACAACGTACGATGGTCGTTCGTCGATACTAGATTTTTTATTTTATTTTTTATGTTTTCTGGGACAATAGATTGAATCAGCATCCCAGCAAATAACTAATACCCTGTCAAATCCTCATAAACCTAAGATGCAAGTTGCAGTTGACCATGTCAACAGCTATAGTTAAACCCTATCTTACCCCAGTTAGAAGGAGGATCCATTTATAGCTAAATTTTATAATAGATGTAGATCCCTTAGCTCGGAATGACTTTAAAATGACGATTATTATAAAGATGTCAATCACTTCATCTATTTAAACACGAGGAAAATTGGGCATATAAGCCAATGGAAATAACATATTTCATGAAATGATTTCAAATACAATCTAAAAACTCGTTACCTTTTGCTTCTCATCATCAAGTTTTTGTTTCTCCCCCTCATTTAGGGATTCTAGCTTATCAAGTTCTTTACGTCGCAAATCCAACTCTTTCTTCTTTGAGTCCAATTCCAACCTCAATTTTTCATTCTCTTCAAAAACTTTACGAGCATTATCACGAGCTTCACCTTGCATTCTCCGCATCTCTGGCAGAACATACCCAAAAATTCATGTTATAAAATCAAATAGAGGATCATAAAGTTAACCATCAACCCATATTCCATTTTAGTATGATAAACCTACAATACAAATACACTTGAAGAATGCGTGTGTGTGCGTGTGTGTAGAGAGAGGTTTCACACTCCCAGGACATAACTAAGCTAGTTATGTCCACCTAACAATTATGTCATATGTCGTGAAATTCAACAATCGGTGTTATTAAAGTTCTGCAAACACAAATCATGCAATTTTACAGCTTTACAAAAACTTTCTTAAATTTGTGCTTTAACTTTAGGTGGCATTAAACTATTTTTCTGCATCCCCATAAACCTAGCCATTGACAGCATAGATATACTAAATACAACAGGGAGTACTAACCTAACAGCCACTCACCTCGCAAAAATTTAAACATGGTTGACACTCTTAGTCTACCAACTGGAGAAGTACAGTGTACCCCAATAATCAAGTTCAAACCATTCTGTTGTCATAGCTATGATGTAAACAGCTGAAATGTAGAGAAGCAACTTACATTTTTTATTAGAAGAGAAAATACATGCATTCCTTTCTTCTACACAATTTTGGAATGGCATGGTGCAGCAAATTCAAATCCCAGAAACTTGCAAACTATCTATCACGAAAAAGGTGATATAAACCAGGTTTTCCAAATGATTTACATTGGTAGACTGTCAGATTCTTAGAACAGCTTCTAATCTCCGTGTACCAGGTGACACGTTCTGTAAACAAAAGCATGTTCCTCTGCAACTTAATTTCAGGATCAAGCAACATAACAGAAGAAGAAGAAGAAATAAAAAAAAGGTATAGCTTATATTATCAACTAGATAGCTAAAAGGTATAGCTTATATTATCAACTAGATAGCTAAACAAACAATACATTCCAACTACCAGCTAACAAAAACAGAGATAGCTTCCATGAATTCATGCATAGACTTAGAATTATTAACAAGAGCAAACAAGATACAGCATGCGTACTCTCATTGAACGCGAGATGAACCCGGTTCTTATCCTCCAAAATCCTCCTCAGCGACAAATCACTCAAATTATACCTACACTGCATGTCCATCAAATGCTGATTCTTAACCTCGATTTGGCTCGCCAACAACGCAACCATCCTCCCATTCTCCTTCGCCTGCTCATTCTCCACCTCCGACACAGTCAGCACCTTCCCATTCCTCTTCAAATACTCACCAACCGAATCGTCCCCGTTGAAATCCTCCTCTCTCGCCATCCACCCATACAAATCCCCTTTCCCAACCTCAAATTTCCCTTTAACCCACTCCTCTCTCCCCAAACCCACAGCTTTAAACTGGTTCTCGAAAGCAACAGCGTCCCTAAACCCACTCCAATCCTTATTAAACCTCATGATCACAACACAGTTTCCATTTGGCTTATCGTGTTCCCTCACAAATAGCGGGATTACCTCCAAAGGTTTGAACTTTGAGAACCTCTCCTCAAGCGGCTCACCGATCGGGACATTGGCAAGTACGCCGGTCCAAGGCCAGACAAAGAGTTCAGGGCTCGGTTCAGGTTCAGGCTCAGGCTCAGTTTTGGGCTCAATGGCTCTAGGGATAGGGTTAGGGTTAGGCCCATTGGGGTTCGGGTTCGATTCGGTGAGGAAGCGGGCTAGGGCGCGGTGGGTGGCGCGCATGGAGTTTTTGCGGGCGGAGGAGGCGGCGATGCCGGTGGCGTGCTGGAGGAGGTCCTTGAGCTTGAAGGACTGCTTCTTCTTTCCCGCGCAAAAAGGGCATCGGAATGTTCCGTCGGGGTTGCGGACGCGGTGGTTGGAGGTGGTGGAGGTGGCGTTGGATTGGAGGTAGGCGTAGGCTTTGGACTCGTAGTCGCTGATCTCGGAGTCTGAGATCTCGTCGGAGGAGGAGGAAGAGGCGTCGTCCTCCATTTTTTATCAGATTGAGGGAGGAGAATTTGGGGAATATTTTTGGGTTTTTGAGGTTTTGGAGGAGGGAGGTGCGGTTACCGGAGGTGAGAGGAGGGACTGAGGTTTTTAACTGCGGTCTGCTGACTGTCATCGTTGGAGTTTGATGGGACGTCAAAGATGTGTTCTTGAGATGTGAGTTTGTTGGCACCAAACAGCAAACAGCCATGAGGTAGATTTATGAGCCAGGCTGGTATAGATTCTTTTCAAGTTCTTTTTGGCTTGTTCAAGTATTCTATATGATTAAATTTGGTTGAAATAAATGTATACGAGTTGTGTGTGTTGATTGAGATCCTCTACTAAGGCATAGTACATCCTAAAAGCATCTCCAACAGCTTCCATATTTTCCACTTTTAGAGAATTTAGTTAGGTTTTTGGTCCAACAGATTCCCCATCTCATTCCCCAAAATATGGATGAATGAGAAAAAATGGGGAAGCTTCCTCAAATCTGCAGCATTCTCCAAATTTTTAGAGGAAAAAAGGGATTCTTCAAAATGGGGAAGCTGTTGAAGTTTGTGTAAAAATTAGTTGGAGAATATGACTTTTGCTTTCCCATTTTTGAGAAAATTTTAGAGAAGCTGTTGGAGATGCCCTAATATCTTCTAATACATCTTCACCTTTCATTACATTATACCTCCTCGTATTTTGTGTTTATGCACAAAATGATGTATTTTGTGTTTATGCACAAAATGAAAGTTGAAGATGTATTAGAAGATATTATGAGGCACTATGGTTAGTAGAGGATCCCAATCCTCTATGTGTGTGTGTGGGGGGGGTAATTTTTGTAGGAAAATTGCTTCAAGGCCCTAAAATTCAAGTTTTAATGTGCCCCAGCCCCCCTCCCCAACTTCCCCCAATATGCTGCAGCCCCTATAATTTGAAAAAATTGTGTCCAGACCCATCTCCCCAAGTTCCAATGCAAACTTCACCAAAATCCTGATTTTACCCTCTCCCCTACACCTCCCTCCTCCTCCTTCGGTCCCCCTCAGCCCCCTCCCATGCCTCCCTCCCCAACTCCGCCTCCCTCCCCCGCTCCGCCTCCCTCCTACACGTCCCTCCTCCTCCTCCGGTCCCCCTCAGCCCCCTCCTCTGCCTTCCTCCCCAACTCTGCCTCCTTCCCCCACTTCCCTCCCCCACAACGCCTCCCTCCCCTCCTATGCCTCCCTCCCCCGCTCCGCCTCCCTCCCCTCCCCCACCTCCCTCCCCCGCTGCGCCTCCCCCTTATACCTCCCTCCTCCTCCTTCGGTCCCCCTCCCCCACCTCCCTCTCTCGCTCCGCCGCCGACGCTGTCCCGATGAACTTCATGTCTCATGTTAACTATTATAGTTAACATGTTAACTATCATAGGTAACATGTTAACTATTACAGTTCATATATTGAGCTCAGAACATATTTATAAAATTATAATAGTTAACATGTTATCTATAACAGTTAACATATTATCTATAACAGTTAACATGAGCTGGGATGAGCTGGCATGAGAAAGAGAAAGGGTAAAATTAAGATTTTAGGAGCCGACATGTCAAATCATGAGCTGGAATCATGATGGAGGGCTCTGGACATAGTTTTTTCTAAAAAAAAGGGCTATAGCATATTAAAAAATGTGAGGGGTTAGGACACATTGAAAGTTGAATTTTGGGGCCTAGAAGTAATTTTTCCAATTTTGTATCTAGGCTACATTCTAAGAAGACCAATGATAAGTGCACTATTCCTCCAATACTACTTTGGCACTACTACTCACAAAGAGTGAGGTCATGATGTTTGATGGTTCACCATTATAATGACCCCACTCATTTGTGAATGATAGTGCCAAACTAGTATATGGGAGTAGTACACTTAGGGCGTGTTTGTTTCACCCTATATTAGCAATAGGAATAGAGATTTGATTTGGCAGGGGTGTTATTGTAAAAAAATAATCTGGTGGTATCCTATTACTATGTTTGGTTCATAATAATTTTATAGATAAGGGTTTCTATAAAGTTAAGAAAAAGAGGGATCTTTGTAGAAAACCAAATCAGAAGGCTTTGGTTGGAATTGGAATAAAAAGCTGACAACATTATTTTTTGTGGATTAAAAAACTCAAATTTGCTTCGATTGTTTTCTTTTATGAATTCTGACGCACAGCAAAACCCTAGAATTGTTCTCCCCTTCTCCCGCCAACCTCCTCCCACCTCTTCTCTTTCCCGTTTGCTCCTCACCCACCATTGGCCATTCCGAGTAAATATGATGATCTCCCCTTTGAAAATGCAAAGGGATCTGTCGATCCTTATTTTTTACAAAATTTTTTTTGAGATCGGAGTATGAGTTTTAATCTGGGAATTTAAACTTCGATTTTGTTCCTACGATTTCTGGCTTCGATTTTGAGGTGTGATTTCTGGTCAGAACTGCTAATTTGTGCTTCTATTTTGAGCTTCGTTCTTTGATTTCGAGCTTAAATCCCGAACTTCGATTTTGAGCTTTGATTGGGAGGTTCAATTTTTAGCCTTGATTTTGAGCTTTGGCAGTCGAACTTTGTTCTCTTTAATCGCATTAGTGCCTTTGTAATCCTAGGTATAAATAAATAATCCCACTTTTTTATTTAATTCATATGTTATCATAGATGGTTGTTTATCATGGATGCTCTGGCAGTCGAGCTTTGATTTTTTACATGCTTGTTGTTCTTTACATGCTAATAATCAAACTTCGGGGCTTTTCTATTTTTTGGGTTTTTTTTCTAATACACCCCAAAACCGTGAAAGTTAACAATGATGTAGACTACATTTGTTATTGCAGCCATAATATATTGTTTTGTTTTATTTTAAAAAATAAAAATGCTGAATTTTTTTGCCTATTTATGTTGATTTTGTATATTCAAGTGGATTAGTAGCTGGAGTTTGTGATGCTCCTTGATGGTTTTTGTTAGTTTCGGTCAATTATTCAGTAGTATCATTGCTTCTGTTAGAGCTTGTGATGCTCCTTGTTGTTTTTTGCTAGTTTTAGTTGACTAATTACCGGAGCTTGTGAAGCTCCTTATTGGTTGTTATGGGTTTCGATGATTATTTGCTAGTAGAGCTTTTGTTGGAGCTTGTGATGCTCCTTGTTAGTTTTTGTTGGTTTCAGTTGATTAATTGCTGGAGCTTGTGATGTTCCGTGTTGATTTTCGTTGTTCTCGGTTGATTACCCGGTAGTATGACTTGGACTAGAGCTTGTGATGCTCCTTATTGATTTTAGTTGATTAGCTGCTAGAGCTTGTGATGTTTCTTGTTGGTTTTTATGGGTCTCAGTTGAGTATCTACTTGTAGAGCTTGGACTGGAGCTTGTGATGCTCATTCTTGGTTTTTGCTGGTTTCAGATGATTAAATGTTGGATCTTGTGATGCTCCTTAGTTGATATTCGACAATGATGATTGTCTTTTACTAATAATACAATCTAACTTACAGTGTTTATGATCAGATAAGGCAATCTGTGATGAGAATGCAACCTACATTAAAATGATAATGTGTAGGTGAGGTAATCCATCATTAGAATGCAATCTATAATAAACATGTAAGTTATAGGTGGGGCAACTAATTTTGACAAAAATGACTTATTTCCGAGCTATACAATATCAACTAGATTTGTAATAATAGTTTACTCAATTCCAATAAAATTTTCCATTACAATATCAATAGTTTTTGTAAGTATAAGTACACGACCTCCGGTTTACAATAAAATTAAAATAATACAAAATATCGCTACTAAAATTGCAGAAATTTTCTAAACTAAGAGTTGTTTTTTGACAATATTCAATTCTTTTTCAGACTCTTTGATTTCAAAAAATATTTCTCCTCCAAAGTTGTTTTCATTAACAAATTAGTTTCCTTAGTTGCTTATTTCTCATCCTTCATGATCCCATTAAAAAATTATATTCTTTATTTGGGTATTTTTCTTACCCCCAATAATATCTCCCCTTATTTTTAGCATACTTGCACACTTTCATGTATTTGGAGAATGCAATCACACTAAACTTCAAGTTTTCGATGACATTCTTTTGATATCATATTGAATAAGGAGATGAAACTCACAAAACATGAGAATTTGATATGATGGTAATAATGAGGGATACATTGGCACCATGAGCCCTCAGTCCACATTTATAGTCTCCAAGTCCTTGGAACTAGCCGTTGAACTCATGATTTTTTCGATTTTGAATTTTTGGCAAATGGGTAAGACTATCTCAACTCAAGTTTTATGCAATTTTTGTCTACTAGTGAGGGGTAAGTTTACCTATGTTGTTGTCATCCATTTATCCTAAAAATTTCTCATTCCAAACCAAACAAAAGAATAGGAATTAGAGGGTTTCTATAAAGTTGATTCTTTATTTTCATGTTATGAAACAAACATAAAAAGGTAAAAAAATGGATTACAAAGCATTTTATGACAATAAATATTTATCCTTAAATTTTTTATAGATTAGAAATGAATCCATAAAAAACACATTTTTCCTAATCCTATTCTTTTCAAGTAGTGAACCAAACACCCCCTTAGCATTTTTCTTTTAAGAATCTCAATGTTGTCACCTCAACAAAGAGTGAAGCTAGTTTTTCTTTATTTCTAAACTATCCTTATCCACATACTATCATCTCTCTTTTATATTTTATCATGAAAAAAATTCCTTCTTCTTCTGCTCAACCATTGTCTCTTTCACCATCACATTTTTCATTGCATTATCCTTCTCTTTCATATCATTATTTCTCAATTATTATCTTTTTCGCCATCATAGCCACTTTTTCATCATTTTTTCTCTTTCTTCAACTATATCTCCTACTCCTTTTTTATAAGCGCCACAACATTATTCAATGTCTATCATTTTAGCTTAATAAAGTCACGTCAAAGTTAACACTTAACAGTTAAAGTTATCACTCAACAGTTAACATTAACACCTAACTTTAAAAGCTTCAACGCTAAGCCTAACAGTTAGGTCTTTAAGTTTAACTACTAGGTGTTAAATTTGAGTGCTAAGTTTTAAGTTTAATTGTTAAGTATTAATTTCGACATGACTTTAAGATATGGTCCATTTAAAGCAAATAATAATAATATTTTAACGACAATACAACTATTGCGGGATAGAGGAGAAGGTAGGAGAGGGAAGGAAGGTGGAGATAATATAAAGGAGAAGAGAAAAGGAAGATGCAGATGAAAGTGAAGGAGGGACGAAAAAAGCAAAGATGAGACGGAGGAGCCAAAGAGAGGGAGAAGGAAAATTGAAGGAGAAAGGACAAGCATAGAGTTAAGATAGATGAAAGATGAGAGAAGAGAACAATTTTTTTATGAACAAGAGACACAATGAAGATGATGGGCAAAATAGAGGGAATAATAAGGGTAGGGGGACGGAGATGGAGTGAAGTTCTAGCATTGTCCAAGGAGTCATAACTTTGACGCAAATAGTCATAATAACTCTGACTCAACATTAAATGCAATTCTCAAAAGTTATAAGACTATTGAGAATGACTGTTGAAGCTGGAAGGTCATATCATCATTCAAAATATTTCTTAGCAAGGACCTGAGTAGAAGACGCTTAGGGGTGTCCATTTGGGCCTAAGGCCCGGCCCAGCCCGACCCTGTATATATATATATATCATGCCAATTTTGACTATAGATGTAGTGCATGTATAACGTAACAGATATGAGGTTCACACATACACAGACTTTGAATGCATAGTGACAACATTCAGCACATATCTACTTGGATAATAGTTCAATCTGTTTACACATGAGTTACACACTTCTTATCACTAAGAGGTATATGTATATATATCATGTCGCATGGCACAAATATAGTATGCAGATCATAAAAGACCAGTTACAAATTAAAGAAATATTGTGCTTAGCAAATGGATCATCCATAAACTACAGCAATTAAAATAAAGTAATAAAACAGTTTTCTGAATAGTATGTAACAGTGCCTGAATTTTATGAACAATGACCCTTTTTTGCAGCAATTAACTAATAGTATTAACTACTAGTTACGCCAACAAATAATGAAAGCAATTAGATTAGATGAACAATAATAAAATTTCTTAATAAACAGAAAAACTCCCCTGAGTGAACAGTAACAAATTTTTCTTTTTTTATTGGAAAAATTGCTTTAAGGCCCCAAAATTGAAAATACAATGTGGCCCAGCCCCCTGTACTTTGGCCCATATGGCTTAGCCCTTAAAAATTCGAAAAAATGTATCTGAGCCCTAAAAGCAATTCTCTCACCCGTATTTGCACCCAGTCTCCCTAAAATACCC
>BQKN01066373.1:230047-241258 GCA_022839385.1 Asparagus kiusianus | reverse complement strand
AGTGGATGAGAATGAGACACCTCACTACCTAGCACAAAATTTGTGCTTGGTACCAAGTATACCCATTTTTCTTATATATATATATATATCCGACTTTATTCCTTCCTGTATGAAATTTCCATGTCATGAATTTGGTTCCAAATAAACATAATATATATATATATATATATCCTACTTTATTCCTGTATGAAATTTCCATGTCATGAATTTGGTTCCAAATAAACATTATATATATATATATATATATATATATATATATATATAAATTTATATATATATATATATATATATATAGGGAGAGGTTCTAATGAAAACCTAGAGAACTAAAAACCTATCCTAACCCTCCAATCTATCTAATCCAATGGCCTAGATTTCGATGGCAGAATTGTAAATATAGACAAATTTAATACACTACATTAATGTGAAAAGGGTAAAATTGGAACAATTCATTGCATTAATGATGACTGATTACATTGGAACAATGATACAAATTTAATACACGTCCTTTAATACTCTCTCTTACATTAATTACAAATTTCCTCTCACGTTCTCCTCTCTCTCTCTCTCTCCTCCATTTCCCAAAAGCTTGAACCAGCCCCCTCTCTCTTTCTCTCTCTCACCACCACAAACACCACTAACTCCTCACCGAGCTCATCCATTTCCACTGCCCCTGAGCTCCCTCCGACGAACCGAAGCCGCTCTGACGAACCGAAACCGCGAGTGAATCCAGATTCACTAAATTGAATCCAGATTCAGTGAACTGAAACTCGTTATCAAACAATAGCAAATCTGCAAAAATAAAAAACAAAAATAATAAGAAACTTATGGATTCACTAAAAAACATCCTAACCATCCAAGCTTTTGCTGTAGTGAATCCGGATTCACTGCAGTGAATCCGGATTCACTGCAGTGAATCGGGATTCACTGCAGTGAATCGGGATTCACTGCAGTGAATTATGGGAGCAGGGCGGCCAGGGCAGCAGGGGAGGGCGCTGGAGGCTGTTCGAGGCGGAGCGGCCGTGGTGGAGGTCGTCGAGGAGGTTGGAGTGGCGGGGCTATAGGTGGTGGCATCGGGGTGAAGGCAGCGGTGAGATGGGGTGGCCAAAGGGTGCTGGGCTGTCGGAGTAGGAGGAGGGGCTGGAGGGCGTGAGGGGCTACTAGGGGGTGGCTGGTCGGAGGCAGCATGGAGAGGGGGAGGTCGACGACCGTGGGCTGGGCTGCTCAGGGCGGCGGTGCAGGCGGGGGGAGAGGGGAGGCTGACGGGGCTCTGAAGGCACGGGCTGGTGGCGAACTGACTGAGGTGGCTGCGTGGTCGGAGCTCGGAGGGGAGATGGGCGCGAGTCATCAAAGGGTTGCTGGCGGGGCTGAACGGTGGCGAAGGGGGAGGGGAGAGAGGTGCACGGGATGGCACTCAGGTGGAGCAGGGGCAGCGAAGGGGAGCGTGGTGGCTTCGAGCTCGGGAGGAGCGGCAGGAACGACGAAGGTGGACGGCGAGAGAGAGGAGAACGTGAGAGGGGGCTGGTTCAAGTTTTTGGGAAATGGAGGAGAGAGAGAGGAGAACGTGATAGGTTGCTGTGATTTTGGAGAGAGAGAGAGTTGCATGGGGAAATGGAGAACTTAACAAGAAGCATTAATTACCTCTCTTTAGTGGGATGTTTATTTTACCTTATTACCCTTATGCAGCTTTAATCTCAGCCATTGGATGAATCTAGATCCAATGGAGAGGATTGGTTTTTAGTTTTTAGGATAGTGAGGTTTGCATTTGAACCTCTCCCTATATATATATATATATATATATATGATTATTATTTGTATTAATATAGTTGCGGATATAGAATGTTTTCACAGTGTTTTGGTTGCTAAGGGGGGAGCATTCCCTATTTCAAGTCTAGATTTAGAATTTATTAAAAACCATATGCAGGGACAAAATCGAAGGAAGGAAAGAAAAAAGGAAACAACATTAGTATGTCAGCAAAATCGTCACACACGCGTACATACTTATTGACACAAGGTCGGGTAATTGGCTGATAGTTATTTAATATGGGGGTAAAAGGGATAAGTTACCTTAACTTTAACAAAAACTCTTTCGATTCCTTCTGATTGCTGTTTTCGCTTTTAGATAGACACAACTAATTTTCCCATCTTATGATGTGTTCTTTTTTTATGATTAGGGTTGTTCCTATATCTTTTTGAGACATTAGTAATAAAGTTTTGGGTTTAATAAAATTGGAACCTTTGATAATGTTATGGCTAATTTCATGAAAGAGTGACATTTATTTTGAGTTTTATCCTAAATATTTTTTTCCTCTTGTGAAATAGATTGCATGGAGCTTAGCGATTGCACATGGTAACTACATCTCTTATATAGCTACTCATCATGATTTTTTCTGAAATTAATGGGATTGGTAAACTTGCTAAGAAGTTAGTGGAGGAATGATACTTTATATACTTAGGCATACGCTTTGCCTAAGTTAACACTAATCTTGCCTGTAGTAACAAGTGTTGAAAGAGCATTTTCGGTAATGAAAAATATTAAGAATGATCTTTGAAACCTAATAAATATTTGTTGTCTTGCATTGGAAAGGATATATTGAAATCTAATGAATATTTGGTGTCTTATATTGGAAAATGTATATTTTGTAAGATATGCAAGGAAGATGTCATGAAAAGGTTTGAAAAGCAAGAAGAATGCTACTGTAAACACTATGTTCTAATTGGAAATAGGCTTAATTGCACGAATCCCCTATAGTTTCAACTACGTTGCACTTATATACCCTCACTTGTTCTTTCCAGCACCTATATACGCTAAAGTGTTTAAAACTTTCATTTATGTACCCTCAATTGCTTATGGAAGCACTTGCATGTTTAAAGTTTTTAAAACTTGCACTTAAATATCGTAAGATTTTTAAAATTTGCACTTAAATATCCTGAAGTTTTTAAAACTGACACTTAAATACTTTCAAATATATAATTATATGAAATGTTTAATATTGTGTAGATTTCTTTTTGGATTGCATACATAATACTCAAGCCAATCATCACTTTCATACTGAATATCTTCAGACTTTGTGTTGCATTTCATATTGTCATTGTAAGTTCAAGCCCTTCATCGCTTTCATACATTTGCAGAAAAGATTTCTATGATGACGATGGGAGGAGACGCTCTATCTCAAGGTCTCCAAGACGTGCTTCACGTTCGCCTTACGGTTCACGATCCAGGTCTGCAGACTTGTCCCCAGGACGCAGCAGATAAAAGGATGATGCGGGTTTTATCTACTTTGTTTCTGCGATGTATTTCTGCTATTTGTCTTCTGGAGTCCAATGTTCGGACCCGTAGATTTTAAAAGTCTGGACCTACCTGTATTTTCAGGTCTTGCAGAACTTTTCTAGTTTCGTATCTGACTCTAGGGTGCCTTTTCTGTCTCTGCAGACTTTTTGAACAATTTTATGTTTAAACTTAATTACAACTTATGTAGTCGTCGTTGGCGGTGATGGTGTGGAGAGGGTGATAGCTCTAGCACCAATGTGGAATCTTATTGTTGCTATGAAATGTGAACTTTGAGGTTAAGATTTGACCAATATATCTCACGCATCATCTGTTGGGCCGACGCTCAGGCTATTTCTTTGGGAGAGAATATTTTGATATAAGCTTCTTCTTCTTTTCTTTTTTGTTTTTTTTTTTAATTTATGATATAGTTGATGTAAGCAAAATCTGAGCTCTGTCGTTTAGTCTGCAGCTCTCATGTAACTGCAATAGTTATTCCGGAGTGATGTGTTTATCTAGCATAACTGAGCTGAACTTCAATAAAAAACTTCAGTTTGTATCGCTAAACTCATATTATCTACCTTATTACTTTTATGGTATGAGCCTTAAAAATAAGTTTGATTGTGCTTGGATACAAATATTTCTTCAAGCATCCAAATTCAGAGGGGGTGTTTGGCGAGGTTTATTTTTTGGTCAAACTAGCTTTTAAGCTAGCTTTTCCATATCTATCTGTTAAAAAGCTAGCTTTTCCATATCTATCTGTTTGGTATGATACTAAATAAGTTAGCTTATAAGACTTATTCTTAAAAGCTCTTATTTTTAAAAGTTGGTACACTCTAGCTATTGAAAAAGGAGCTAATAAGGTTGCACAAACACGCTAAGTTTGATGAAACAAATTACTATTTTTTTACCCAAACAATATTTAAGTAAATTTTATTATAAAAAGACAAAAGCCATCAAAAGCTAACATAGTTTAAAAGCTCGAAAGAACAGGCCTCCCCAAACACCCTCTCAGTAAGCAATAGCTAGTTATGATTCTGTTCTTCCAAATCCTTTCAGAAGCAATTTACATGATACCTAAAGTAACGCCTAAGCACGTTTCTTTTCTTGACTGTCAACAGAAGCTGGCATGCATCTTCAAGGACGTTTGGGGATATCCTAGTATTTTTGCTTCAACATTCAACAAGCTGCGCCATCGAAAACAGGCGGAGCTTTGGATGAGTATGAACATTAGCACAACCACATTTACTCCAAGAAAAAAAAAAGGGGGAAATAACAGAAGAGACCCATCTTTTTCACGACTCGAAATCATATTATTTAATTTAATTGTCCTTAAATGACACAAGAGTTCACTGCACGCTCTCCACGCACACAGATAATACCAAATATCTAGAAGCCAAACCCATCGGCATTGTTTATTTTTACTCTTCCTACATGCTCCAAATTGGACTCCTCCCACGCATGAGAGGGGAAAATGGATGAAAATTGATTGGATTTTAATTTCATCCGCAGCTTTGGCCTCCTCTGCACTTGAGAACTAAACTGCCCTCTTCTCATATTCTTCAGAAGTTTATCAGCTTGGACTTAGAATCAATAACTTTCTTGGCAAACGAAGGCAAGCAAAATGAAGCAGAATGGATCTAGAAAGGAACAGTACAAAATGATATGAGCAAACAGGGAGCTCTGAGATAAAGTCAAAAAGTAATTAAAAGACGCGTAAGTTACCTCTGGATTGTAAAATTTGAGTGGCCCTTTCGTTTTAGAGTTCTCGTCAATGCGGTACACAGGATGCTGAAAGTCCACTGCTGGCCCCTCAGTTGAGCAAAGCATGAAGCCAATAACTCCACTGCATTGATTCGTCCAGAAATAACAATGAGAACAGGTGTTTCTATGGAAACAACCACCACAAAGTGTCGTCCCAACATTTTGGGCCAGCTACACGCATTACATTCTTCCATCCAATTCTGTATGTTCCTTCGTAAACTATTATCAATACCCTTTCTAATTGCTACCAATCGCCTAGGCCTACCTTGACCCCAAAACTGGAGAGGCATTGAGTAATGCAAAGTAACTTTGTCTCTGGGATATTAATTTTGTACAGTAGTCCACTAACTTCACTGCATTGAATTGTTTACAAAGCCATTTTCCCAAATTTTTGGGTCTGGTACATGAATCCTTTTATACCAAAACTTTTTATTCCATTAAGGGCTATACTCCCTGTTAACTATTGTTATATTCTTCTTAATTTCTTCCAACTTACTTTTATAGGCTTACCGATCCCAAAATTAAAGGCAATCAGGAATTAAAAGTACTTTTGTACCTGGGATATGTTGGTACAGTGGTCCATGCATAGTTCACAGATCCTTTGAAGACCTGGCGACAGACGGAAACGATATCTTCGATGATGTGCATGTGAAGCCATATGCTCTCTGCCTGAGTGCATACAACCCCACCTGGACGCAAAGCCTTTGCAACTGATTCAAAAAAGGGCTTCTCAAAAAGTTCTTGAGCTGGACCTGTTTAATCACCAAAAAAATGACTTCTTTTTCTTGAAAAAGCAAAAAGATCATGGTGATTGATTAATACCACTTTATATCTTATGTAAACAGCACATTAATTCTTACCTATCGGGTCAGATGAATCCACTATGATCGCATCGTATGTGCCTTCTGGGGTATTCTTCAAAAATGCAACACCTGCAAATTCTCGTGTTAGGAACTGCTATGGTGGACGTTAAAATTACAAAGGTTCTTGATAAGTGACTTTGATGGGGATCCAGATGAAATGTCGCAGATATGCAATTCCAAAAGTGTTACCGAATGTGAACTCTATATGGAACTAAATGGTTAAAGGGTTGAAAAGAGAATTGTAACTGCAGATTAAACTAAATCATCCAAGAGATGGTTCTCTTCCTGGTTAATTGCAATCACATGCAGGAAAGTCATATGGAGGTGAAGTTAAAAGAAACTAAGGAACCATTTCCTGCTTGTGCTTGGTATATTTGAACTCAATGCAAGAAAGAGTGGAGAAAACACCCGCACTGAATTGGGTACGCCAAACCCTTTTCACAAAGTTCATATTTCTCATGAATGGATTCTTGCAGTTCTATAGGCCAGTCATCTAAATCAATACGACTAATACAGGATTCAGAAAAACAATGTTGCCATCCTCCATTATTTAAACAGGAAAGTTAAAAGGAAAAGTAGAAAAAAGAAAAGATGTGTTTCTTTATTACCATCACCAATGTGCAGGTTTACACGAGGATCCTCAAAGCCAACAGCCAAAGCAGGGAAGAATTGCTTAGAGACCTGAAAGTGAAAGAGGAAAAAATAAACATAAAAAATCCATCCGTTTAAAACAAAAATACTCGTCACATAAAAGCTACATCATCAGCATATTCAGGTTGTGCTTATAATTTTCATATGCATATAGTTCAAAACATAGATTCACCATTCTAAGAAAACTTCAACGCACCTTCCTATGACCTAAAAAAATTGTTGCACAATGTACACCTAATGGAATATTGTAAGGTGCATATTTTTTATGTTTAACATCCAACAAGCATAATCTATAAGAGTAAGCGTATGGAACTTCCATGAGCAAAGTGCTATAACCTCCCACAGGTACTGGGTGCATCTCCTATAGGTAGAGATTTAAAATGTTAACGTGTCACATAAAAAATGACCAACTAACCAGTTAAGCAGAAGGATAGCAAGATATATAACTATGTAAGATATCACTTGACAATAACATGAGAAATGACCATCTAACCAGTTGAACATAAGGATTGCAAGAAATATGAATGACACTTTAAGTAAAAATAAGAAGCACAAGTGCAACATGCAAACGTGAGAGCTAAAGTCTACTCACATCTACAACCATCTTATCGATTTCACATATATCAATCTGCTCCACTGAAGAATAACGTGCCACTTCACGCAACACACCACCATCGCCGCCACCAATAACCAATACCTGAAAACAGAGTCTTAAGTCAGTCAAAAAC
Organism: Asparagus kiusianus; assembly: GCA_022839385.1. NCBI lineage: Eukaryota > Viridiplantae > Streptophyta > Magnoliopsida > Asparagales > Asparagaceae > Asparagus > Asparagus kiusianus. The sequence continues at coordinate 233,987 of BQKN01066373.1, read as the reverse complement.
ATATTTTTATAATTATTCTTTATGACCTTGCGTGGCACAGTATGAAAAACCTTTAAAACTGGTTAAAATTTATGAAGTTAATACAAGACATTTGCTTAAAAAGGAAAAGTCTACTATATTAATGATAAAGAAGAACGTTTTCTTGGACAGACATCAAAGTTCTGATTCAGAAAAACACTTACTATAAAAATGCTTGCAAGAAAATAGTTCTTTAGAATGCTTATTTCATGAGCTACAACCCATAACGAATGTGGAAGGTTGGGGCGATACATCAAGTACACAGACAGGCATCCAATATATATTTCACTTGCATCTGACAACAATTATCGAGTTCATGTTTGAGCCTGGAATCCATGACTGCTAATTGAGAAATAGGGGCTTCAACTTGAAAAGGTAAAGGTTAGCTAATGCTGAACTGCTCAAAGTAACAGATGGCTAATGGCGAGGAGTTAGAAATGTGAAGAAATGCATCACTCGCCTAAGAATGATCATGGCTAAAGTTGTCAAATCTAACAGGACGCCCAAAGATAACTGTGATCTCATGTTTTGCTATTTTAGAAAAACAAAATTATGCGGTTTTTTCATTCTATTTTTCATTCACTGGAAAAAAGGAAAAGTTATGCTTATAGGTGTCTTTTTAAGTTAAATAAATATGAATATCTGATGAATACAAACCTTCTTAGGATCTGGGATGGAGCAAAGAGGAAGATGTGTAATCATCTCTTGGTATGCACACTCATCCCTCTCTGTCACTTGAATGACTCCGTCTAGGACGAGAACCTTGCCATATGTAGATGACTGAAACCATACAATACAAAAATGTTATAATCAGCATAAATAGATAGAAATGCAAGGATTAAAGGGAACTTCATGCTGATTCATTGATAGAAGTACCTGAAACACCATCACGTTTTGATAATCAGATTTTTCCTGGTACAAAATCTTTTCTACCTTCAAGGAGTGAGCTTCTCCTGTTAAGAAAACAAAGAAAAAAGGTCAATACTTCAGCATATCTCATTCTTTTTAGAAAATGCACATAAATTTCGAATATCTAAAAATAAGGTACAAGTAGAGGAGGATGTAAAGAAAAGTTTCCGTAACAAACTAGAGTGAACAAGCAGTGGTTAACAACAGTGCCGACTCGCAAGCTTAACATGTGTAAAGAAATAACTAAAGGCACTGATCATTCAGTCTTAGGAGAATGGTTTAGATTCAACCCAAAGTAACATATCTGAATTTCAATGCTATTTGTATCAATTATACCAAAGATAGAAGATAATGAAACTTGAAGCACCAAGAGAAAATTTATATGACAACCCATTAATAAGTTCCTAAAGTTAAACACGAATAATCCGCACTGAGACCTTACAGAGCTCAGTTTTGGCTGGATGACAAGTAAAAACAAATTACTGTTGGCGGTTTTCTTCTTTCCTTGACATAACACCTTTATAGTTGACACCATTGCATACTTGCAAGCACATGAGTCTTCAAACAAACTCTGTTTTTCCCCCTTCTTTTCTTCTTCTTTTTTTCGGAGTGATCTCAAAGACTCAGTACTATATTTAAAATAATTGAGTTACAACAATCTGTCATGTGAAACTAAGATCAGACATCATGTCTTATAATTCACTCTTTCTAACTTGAAAATGACAACCCAATGCATCCATCAGGAAAGCTTCTGCTTAAATATAAGCATAATCCATCATCAATTCAGGAGAATATGAAGGCCTTGTAATTCTTTATATATTTTTGCACTGTTTCAGTAAGAAACAATTACTCATAAATCTCACAGCCAACAACAAGAACAAACGACTTAGTTTTTATATAAAAAAGAAAGAAAGAAAGAAAGATATAACGTGCAGCATATTCAAACTCAGTCAAATTTTATATAATATCGTGACATTTTAGAAAAGTTCACTAATTTGCAGAGCTGAGAATAAACTCCTCTGAAATCGATTTATGAACTTATTTTATAGTAATAATACTAAATTTATTGTACACCTTAGCATACTCAAACTAGGATAGCTGACATTTTCAGTTTTCTAAAATTTACCAGAAGCTGATTTTGTCTCAAAATTCCCAAAAAGAAAAGGGGGGAAAACTTTGCGACCCATTAGAAAGCTTTTTTTTTAGTTGCGGAATCTTAGCCCAAAAGAATATGGTCACAAAAATTTCCCCAGCGTTTGGATATCAAAAATAATTTAATTAATTTCTAGAATTCAGACTAGCTTTCCCCAAATATCATTAGATGCCGGTTAAAAAAAAATGTTTTCTTTACTTTCAGCAACAGAGAAGAAATCAAAATATAACCAAATATCGAGAAAAAAAACTATAAAAACGTGAATAAATCATTACAAAATTAAGAAAAAGAGGAGATTGAAACCTGGCCACATCGGGCTCATCTCAGAGAACCACCCAGGGATTATCGAAGACACGCCATTTTCTGCCATTACTCTCTCTCTCTCTCTCTCTCTCTCTCTCTCTCTCCCCACCTCCACAAAAGAAAAAAAAAGGAGGCTCCTTGAAAAAAAAGGTGAGATTTTTAGGGTTTTGGTTATAGGGAGCGATATTATATACGAATCAGGAGTTTATAAAAGGGAGCCAATAAACTTTGGGGGCCGCATATCTTTGAGATTCGTGCTGGGTTATAAGATTGTGATAATCATGACTGGATCATTGCGAGGCCAGCCGCTTATTAAAAAGTCCCGGCCCGTATCTCCCAACCTGAACGTAAATTACGAAAGTACCCTCTTATTTTTTTATTTCCTTTTTGCTTTTATGTACCTCTTTTTTTATTTTTTATTTTTAAGTTGTGATGCATGCATGTAATTTTTTTTAAATGATACTTCAAGATGCATGTAATTTCATTAGTATTACTTTTAAAAATAGGTTAATTGCTCTTATTTGCTTATAGATCCCCCGACTATATTGTTTTGAACTTACCACCATTGCAGTTCCATTCTGGGCATGGTCAGCTCTCATAGTGTGACGGGCAGCGTGCACAACGCTTGGGAATGAACTCACCGCCGTGTGGCTAACCGGTGATTACTAGCCATTCCGGCTTCATGTTGACGAGCTGCAGCCTGCAATCTGAATTGAGGATGGGTTTTTGGAGTTTGCTCACCCTCGTCGCACCACTAGGTTAACTTCTTGACTCTTTTTTTTAACCTCCGACAAACTCTGTAATTTCAATGCAGCACAAAAATTTAGCTCAGAGGGTCTATCGCAACAATATTAAGTGCAAGACAGTGATATTGCAAGGGGTTTAAGTGCAACTCACCTCTTTAAAAAAAAAGAAAAGAACAAGATTACATTATCAGTTCATCATGATGGGGATGGCTATAGAAGAGTTTGGGACAGGAGTCAAATGAAGCAGGGACAGCTCGGAGCTCGAGAACACAGATTCTCTTGCCTCTTCGTAAAAGTTATAGTTAAATCTTTCACTAAAATAGTTTATGCAAAAAAAGAAAAAGAAAAGAAAAGAAAAGAAAAAGCGGGGGAAAAAGAAAAGAAAAAGAAAAAGAAAGGAAAGGAAAGGTGCCATGTGATCATTCGCAGCATTTGGGTGTATAGATGCTAGCCCCCCTACCAGATTGATGGCACCAATCTTGTCTCAGTCTGACCCCAACTTGATTGGCTTTATCGATGCTCGCTGGCTTTTGTTTTTTTTAGCCAAAGAGGCATCAGCACATCCCATTGGTCACATGAGATGATGGTATACTATTCCTCTATCTATCGTCACCACAAAAAAATACAAAATCATTTATTTGATAACTGTAGCCAGAGATCTTGAGACAGGATCCTCTATAATATCAGATGAATGACCAAAATAATAATGTAAAGGAGATTTGATGTGATCCAAATTAAGTAAGTGTAGAAAACTACCAGGTCGATGTTGAGACGGACGGCGGCACCGAGGAACCAAAACAAACGCCGATCC
>BQKN01066373.1:177307-225047 GCA_022839385.1 Asparagus kiusianus | reverse complement strand
GATTCTAAAAACGAGTCTGCCACACCCTGCACCATGGGTGTGGCAGATGGTGTGGTGTGCAGGACAGATTCTGTCACACCCTGCACCATGGGTGTGGCAGAGGGTGTGGTGCAGAACAGATTCTACCACACCCATGACAGACACCACACCAGGGTGTGGTAGAGTCTGTTTTAGGTTATTCTTCACGTTTTTCACAATTCCTTCGCCGTTTTCACAGTCGAATTGTTCAAAATGTTGGAAAATGTGAAAATTCAGCAGCCACAAGTGTAGTGTGTGACACATCCAGATGTGGTAAAAACTATCTGCTACAATTCGTTGCTAGGGGTGTAGTGTGTGTGCCACACCCAGATGTGACAGAAGTTGTCTGCTATTATTTGTTATCAAGGGTGTAGTGTGTGTCACACCCGGGGTGTGGCAGACGCGTTTTCTGATTCCTAACCTGTTTTGGATTGTATTTTGTTATAAATATAAACACGTCTTTCTAGGATTTAGGAGAAGAGCTTAATAGAGAAAATTGATTGTTTTGAATAGGGAAATTATTGCGAGAGAGTGTGAGATCATTAGTTGGGTTATTTTAAAAATTGTTTGAGAGATTGTAACCCGTAGTTTTCTCCTCTATATAGTAAAATCTTCTCATCATCTCCCCGTGGACGTAAGCAATTGCCGAACCACGCAAATCTTTATTTTTGTGTGTAATTTTGGCTGTTAGTTTGGGAATTACACTTGTGTTTGGTTCTTCTCTCATTGCTCGCCGACTCGTTAGGTTCGCAAGCACGCTTCTGCACGGCGTGCGATAGTAAGCTCTTAAAAACCAAGATAAGTATATGTTGTACAAAAATTAATACGCTAATGAAATACATTTACACAGGAAAGAAATTCAAACAAAACCCCCTCTGAGCTTTGTGCAGCAAATTCTTTATGCGCAGGCAAAATTTGGAGACTGGTGCTTGAATGACGCCACAGGATGCTGTATAACAACAAATCAAGCTCTTGGAGTGCCTCAAGAATTTCGTTCAATCTTTCTGATCAGAGTAAGCTCTTGGAGTGCCAAGCACTGTGTTATGCAAGCTAATACCAAGAGCATTGCTACATATTGACAGAACTTTCGCCTTTCGTTTAGATCATGTTGGATAGAGTTCAGAAAATTCCCCGCAGGAAATTATGTCAAGCTGGGATCGGTTGAGATTCGGACGTTGATGATTCCTTCAGAGGAGTTTTCTGAAAGTCATTTCTGAGTTGTCCACAGGCTGCGCTGGCGTCAAGCCCACGCGTCTGTCGCACTGAGACAGTTATCCTCCGAGATTCTAGAGCTTCCGCAAAAGCCAGCACCTGAGGATGTTTAAAATGAAGACGCGCAGCTTATTATCTTCACAGGGTAACCAAATCAGTAAACACTAATCGGTGGCTATAAAGCTGGAAGCTTACTGCTTTCTTGTAAGGTCTTCGGTATTCAGATCCTTCTACAGGATTATATGGTATCAGATTCACATGATAACCACGGCCACAGCCATGAAGCAATTCTGCAAGCTCCAGAGCTTGCTCCTTTCCATCATTAATCCCAGCTGCTCGATCACAAAGAACAATACAAAAGTGATCTAGATTTGCAATCCTAATAAATATCAATGTGTATTGACATGAAGGTACGTACCTAAAAGGGTATACTCAAAGGTAACTCTTCGTCCGGTTTCAAGAAAATAGTCCTGGCAGTCCTCTATGAGTGCCTCCAAAGGATAGGATTTTGCACTTGGAACAATTGACTCTCTGAGTTTCTGGTTAGGCGCATGCAAGCTTTCCCCAAGAAAGAAATTGTGCAGATTAGTGAAGAATGCATAATTACAAAAACGAGTTAAACTCATTCTGCTCATAAGAAACACAACATTCGTTTGATATGGACATAGCTTTGACAGTCTACATGGATAAAAAATTTTAATCGACTTCATAAGTACAGAAGGCACATTGCAATACACATCAGAATGTTGCATCTTTTTAGATTCTTCGGTAATTCTACATTCCATGGAACATCTAAGTGTTTCGGTAAAGAAAAATAATATTTCAATGGTACGAACTACGAAAAAGTCAGCACTGTTAACCGTTGAGTTTGTATCGAATATGTAATCCAGATTATTTTAAAAAATAACTCTTTAGTAAGTAAGTTTAACTAATCCTATATACTCACTGCATGCTACCAGATAATATTTCTTTATATTGTCATTAAAGACAAATACGCTAGAAAGGAACTTAAACTAGAGCAAGCTTGCTTAAGAATCTCGAGCTCAAGCTGCTTGGTTACTTTTTAAACAAGCCTAAGTATGTCTAATTCATCTAAAACCAGCTCACACCGTGCTCATGCTATCAAAAATAAGGAAAATGACTTAAGGACCCAAAATATGGGACCAAGGGAGGGGACAAGTGAGGTATTTTGGGTCCCCGTAGCAACACTCTAAAAATAAATTGACCACATTAGAATAAGACAGTCTCGACTCAGATTCCCAATTCACACCCTAAGAGATTTGCTCTGCTTGGTCCCATTGTCAGAATTTTGACATTATTCATAAACAGTCGATATCAGGTTGATGACCTATCATAACTACTTTTCAAACCCTCTAAGGTGCCTTCTCAACCGTGATTCAAGTCCATTCATTCTGATAGGGGAGTTCGGTGAGATGAAAATACACTCAAGAGAAGCTTAACAAGCAAAAGACAAACCTGACAGATGAAAATACACTTAAGAGAAGATTAGCATGCAAAAGACAAACCTGACAGCCAAGGTTGATTGGAGCTTGTGTGATGCCAACATCTTCATAGTGTTGGGCACGCCCACTGTGGATATTGTCATCATCCTTTGGCCAATTTGGACGTCCTGCAGATGAAGTTTTAAATTACATACCCTATAACCTATCAGCATTTGTTCTTCTGTTTGCATCAACAACAAAAAGAATGTTCCAATGCACAAATTAACTTGTCCATAATATTTAGTTCTTGAAAGATCTCAAATCAAAATTATATAACCTAATGATGTATCACTGTTAGAGCTAAGTATAAGCATAGGCGCTACAAAGAAAACACTACATTTTACTATTTTAGTCCCCATGTATGCCATGTATGCTCAGATATTTAAGGCACTATTTCTAGGACGCCTGTGGTTCTATCTCTTTTTTTCCTCCTTTTAAAATTGTTTCAAACAAAAACAGTCTTCACACAACTTTTTTCTCTTGGGTCTTGGCTACAGGGAGTATATAAAAAGCTAAAAAGCAAAAAGTGCAGCAACCTATTGCTCGGGCTATTCTGCAGGCAAAAAACTACTAGCAGATGCAAAACTTCTAGCAAATGGTTCAGGTCTGCAACCATATCTTTGCCTTACAAAGATACCATAAAACTGGACAATGTGAAATCATGGCATCAGAAAGTATACCTTATTCAAGCATTTATGTGCTCCCAAAACTGATTTTAAATTCAACATTGGTTCACCCATTCCCATAAAAACAACATTCGTCACCCTGTGTTTGAAGAGCTCCTCAATAGCAAGTACCTACACATACAGTATATGCCTATAGTACACACAAGAATGAACAACAAAAAAGTTTATAGACAATTTCAGTTGCAAATTACAAACTGCTAATTTAAAGTTAACAAGGAACCTGTTCAACAATTTCGTGCCGCTTGAGGTTCCTCGCAAATCCTCCCTTGCCCGTAGCACAAAATGAACAACGCAAGGGGCAGCCTACCTGCATTTTGTGAAATATTAAGAAAATAGAGACAAACTCATAATTTAATGGCAACCTCAGCTAAAAATATACCTGAGATGATACACAAGCAGTGAGTCGGAAGGAACCTTTATCATCTTCAACAGGTATTCCCACAGTTTCAACCAATCTATTATCCTCTAACTTTATAAGTATCTGCACAATAATTGACAATTACAAAACGCCTCAATTTAAGAGGAAGGAAATAATCATGCTTGTGGACAAGTAAAATGAACAGTACTGCACGCCTATCTGAGCTTTGGGAATATGATGAACAATTAAATGTAGGATAAAACGAGCACCATCCAGATAGTGCTAATGCTCTGAATGTTTTCTGTAGTACGTTTGAATCGTCATTGGTTTAATTTGATTCAGCTAACTATGTAATCGATTTTGGAACACCCCATTTTGTTCTCATTTCCTAACGAGCCTATAAATTCCTATAGCAACACCACCCGTTTGTGATTTTATATTCTATTATATCAATCAGCCTCTTTTTAAATGTGTATAACCAATTTACCAATTTGAATCCTCTAATTAGTTGTGTGGCGGTGGCAGTCGTAGCACGAACCCAAGGAAGTATGTAACGTGGTGTTGCTACCTAAAGGCCATGCTATTGCCATTCGGTGGTTTGGTCACTTTGGCATTCAATTCACCATGTATAATAACAAACTAAACCCAAGATAATAAAATTGTATGGAAAATGATAACCTTGACAGTGCCATCAGCCGCAGTAACTGATCGATGGATAGCCGATCTCCCAACCCTCCACCCAGCTTCCTTGAGATTATCTCGAAATGCCTGAGGCACTGCTCAATAGTTTTAGCACGCAATAAAATAATAATAATAATAATAAACAAAAAGAAAAGAAGGAAGATAATGAAGTGATTAAATGGAAAATTACAGTTTTTAAAGTCTTGATATTCTTTCGCCTTGGTCTTGTACAGGAGATCGTGTAGCTGCCGACCTCTGTACTTTTGCTGCTCAGATTTTGTTTAAAGAAATTGTTGAAGAACATAAATTGAAGGAAAATAAGATAAAATTGAACCCTAAGAAGTTATCTCCTACTTGTCCCAAGTCGATGGCGAGCTGCTGGAGCTCGGACTCCGACATGCCGAGAAGCACGCGGGACTCCGCGTGCAAGGCACGTGATGGAGGGGAGGCGACGTCGGCGGCGGCGGCGGCGGCGACGGCGGTTAAGGAGCGGAAGCGTATGGCACGTGCGAATGGAGCGGAGTACACGTGCGGTAGCGTCGCCATTAGAGAGATGAGCTCCGTGTTTGTTTGGAGCCCTAATTATTTGGGGACGAAGAAGAGGGAGGGAGGGATGCAAGATTGATTTTTTCCCTCCTTTATCCAAGCGGGGCTTTAATATATGAGAGGATATTTTTGTTTAGGCCGATATCCAAGGCCCATGGGCTACTGCTGGTTTCCATTTTACAAAATCGATCACTTTACTAAATATTTAGCAAAATCGACCATTTCTTGGTTAACATGCTAAAAATAAGTCGATTTTAAAAAAACGCTCAGCTAAAAACATTTGAGATTACTAGTCCCGTATATTTTCAAGGTCACTAATCACTGATTCGTGCTCACAGAAAACCGGGAGTAGTGGCCCCGTATGATTTCTGGGAGCTCTTTGGTGTTCAACAAAACATACGGGGCTAGTAGTCCCATATGTTTGCTGGGCGGAAGCAAAATACCTCTACATAACGTACGAGACTATTAGCTCCGTTTGTTTTCTGTGAGCACTAATCAGTGATTAATGTCCTTAAAAACATACGAGATTAGTAATCACATACGTTTTCAGCTGAGTTTTTTTTAAAATCGACCTCTTTTTAAATTGTTGGTCAAAAAGAGATCGATTTTGCTAAATATTTAGCAAAATGATTGATTTTACTAAATATTTAGCAAAATGATCAATTTTACTAAATATTTAGTAAAATCGGTCTATTTTTTTTTTTTTTAAAAAAGCCCCCTTCACTATTGTGGATGTTTGTTTAATTGAAAGTATATGTAAAATTGAAATGCAAAAACTTATCATATCATATTTACTATTTTTTTTTTTTACTTTTTCTAAAAAAGCACGGATTTCAGACGAAAGTCCGAAAGTGAGAACTACTTTAACTAAAAAAATAATCTTACCATTAAGATCATTTTTTTTGTACGGTCGCGTTAACTTACTCTTGGGATTTTCTATTTTAATCCCTTAAAACATTACTATTTAATATTATTCACCATATGATTATTAAAATTGCTATCAGATAAATATTTTGATATTAAAAATAATTATAAATCATATGATAAGTATAAAATATGATCTTCTAAAAAATAATTATTAGAAATTTGCTTTTGTTTATCAAATAAATGAATATTTTCACTCGAAGAACTCATTATCAATTCATTTATTTGCAGTCACCAAAAAAATATTTAAAGTACAATGTGATTTAAACAAATAAAATAATATATATTACCACGTCATTATTATTTTCCTAACTCGTAGTGGTTATTTACACTTAGAAATAAACACGATATTTCACTTACATGCTAACGTAAACAAACTTCTTCACTTGTGCAAAAGAAAGTGCTTTCTTTCAAACTTTCAATTCACTTTCAATTAGCCAAACACCCTCAAAGGAGTTGACGAGTTCAATCCAGGTTAGCCGATCAACTTAACCAGAGATGCTACATCGATTCGTTTATAATTCCTCTGGGATAACTCAGAAATCAAATCAAATACGCCGAAAATCCATTAGCTAAACCCAGTGTTAGCATGAGAACAAAGCGACCATCCAACAGATATTAGAAATATCAACGTCCTTTTAACTAGGTAATTTAGATGTACAAAAGGAAAATACGGCGCGATTTAAGAAAGCCTTCAACGCCGAAAGCAAACAACAGTTAAAAACAATCTGCGGCAAACCGACATTAAACTAACTTATTCACATGATCGGAGCTGTAGGTGCAAAGATCACCCCAGATTTTCAAGGCCAAGAGAGCATAATTTAGCAGAAAACAAAAAAATAACAGGTTGTATTAACCGATAAGCGTGGCCTTCAGCTCAACAGAACTTGGCCCAAGTAAAATAGCCTGATCCGTACTCGCAGCTGAATAAACAGAAGAACACGGGCGCTCCGAACATGGTCAGGAAAATAACGTTATTAGAGTAAGCAGCCTGTTTGGGTGTTGCTTTCCTCGAAAGTTTCAGGCAGGAGACTACAAGGTTTAAATTTGAACAACAAAAAGAACTGCAGAATTAAAGGACAAGGGGTCGTTTTCGCAAAAAACTTCTAGATTCCACCTAAGCAGACTTGACTGTAGCAGCATTGATGATGTCCACGAACTCGGGCTGAAGCAAAACAAATAAAGATACTGTGAGCCAGAGAAAAGGCTTCGAGAGCCTTTAAAAGCTATAAAAGAAGCAAATCTACAAATACAGATACCGCGAACTCTGCTCTGATCATTTCTTTTCATACTATCTAATGACAATAAGCAAAGGTTGCGTGAAAATAATTTAAGTCTGACCCAAAAGAGAATTGAGTATAAAATAGATTATTGATGGTGGTGGTGATCGTATTGATCGAGGGTTTACACAAGTTGCTAACTATTATTGAGGGTATATAAGTTATTACTAAAAAGAGAAGACGAAAGAGACCTTGAGAGAAGCTCCACCGACAAGAAATCCATCAACATCGGGCTGGCCTGCTAGTTCCTTGCAGTTACCACCATTTACAGAACCTGCAGTAATAATGCATCGGTACTGTGTCAGTGGTTCCATGGGAACAGATTACACAAGATGAAAAAATATCCTCATAAACTCTCGCATTATTTCAGGATTTTCGCATATATACACCTCAAATCTTCAATATTTGCAAAATTATCCCTCAAACCTTGGTATTTGCAAAATTATCCCCAGTACTCTCACATTGTTATTTTCTTCTCCTTTTACTTAACAATTTTAGGTTTTAAACGGGAAATTGTTGCAAACCGATTGAAATTATTGGAAAATTTGACATCCCCCCAACCCCTTTCTCTCTCATAACCAAAAAAAAGACAACCTTTTTTTTCCGAGGTAAATATTGCCCTGTTTGAAACCAAGATTCTTAATTGAAAGTGGTAGCAATTCCCAATATGTTTTTTGTGGGTTTTTTTTATGGGGTTGGAGGGAGGGAGGGAGGGGTAAGTTTGTAAATACCTAAATTTGAGGAGTAATTTTGCAAATATTAAAGATTTGGTATATATGCAGACACCCCTATTGCAAAAATACAAAGTGGTGTCTGAGCTCTAAAGAATCTAAATATACAATACACTAGCATCAAGTGTAACTAGGGAAATTTGCATACCTCCATAGATGATCCTAGTTGATTCTGCAACATCAGCACCCACATTTTTCTGAAGCCACTTCCTCAGACCATCGTGCACCTGACAAATTTTAGGGATTATATAGCAAAATGAAAAGGTTGGTAAGAAAAAGTTACCAAGCAAACAGAAAACGCCTTTATGAAACAAGAATAATGATATGCATCATTTAGACATTAATGCTGTTTAACGTAAAGCAACATGGCGTCCCCACCGCGACGCATCGATCCAACCCTGATACAATGATAAGTGAGCAATGGTGGTTTGCTAGGGCATGTCACCCCAGTGTAATGACAAGTAAACAAAGGTGTTCTAAAAATCTACAATCTTCTAATAGGGTATCTAATAGTATTAGGCATAGATTAGAATGGTCTAAGAGGGAAAATGGTAGGAGACTTTTACAAAATAATAAAATTAGATTAGCTACTTAGAATATATGCACACTTACCGGAAATATAATGAAATTAGTAGATGTCATGATTAGAAGAAAGACAAATATAATTTGTAAATAGATGGGTGAAAAATCTAGAGAAATTAAAAAGACCGGATATAAACTTTGGTACACGGGAAAAGAGAATAATATGAATGGAGTGGGAGTTCATGTAGATAATATAATAAAAGAAAGTACTGTAGATGTAAGAAGAGTTGGAGATAAACTAATACTAATAAAAGTTGTCTTAGGTGTAGAGATTATTAATATTATTAGTACTTACACACCACAAATAGGCTTGCCCGAGAGTACTAAGGAAATTTTGGGATAGATTAGATAAATTAGTACAAGAAATCCCATTTGGAGAGAAATTGCTTATATAGGAGGGGATCTTAATGGGCGTGTTGGTAAGGATAATAACAAATATGAGAGGATACATGAAGGTTTTGGATATGGAGATAAAAATGATATGGGTAAATCAATTCTAGAGGTTGCAATATCGTATGATTTGATAATAGCAAATACACTTTTTAGAAAAGGGGATGAACACTTAATAATCTTTAAAAGCGATTTTAATAATAATCAAATAGACTTTTTTCTTACTAGAATGACGGATAGGTTAATATGCAAGGATTGTAAAGTTATACCAGAAGAGAGTTTAAGTACACAACATAGATTGATGATCTTAGACATACCAATTAAAAAGTAAAGTAGAAAAACTAACGTGAACAAAAGGCTAAGAACTAAATGGTAAATTTTAAAAGAAGATAATTTAATACATTTTATAGATAAGATAATGAAAGAACATATATGAAACATAGATTATGAAACTAATATTATGTGGAATAACATGTCTTCTTGTATTAAGAAAGTGGCTAAAGATATAATAGGAAAATCTAAAGGTTTGTAGATTAGATGGTAAGGAGTTGATGGTGGAATGAGAGTGTGCAAAAAGTTATTAGAGAGAAGAAAACTTAGAAAAATATAAACTAGTAAGGAAGGAAGCAAAAAAAGCTGTTAGTGAGAATAAATACAAAGCTTATGAAAATTTTTATAAGAAGTTAGAATCTAAGGAGGGAGAGAAAGATATGTATAAGCTTGATAAGATTAGAGAAAGGAAGAGTCTAAGGAGGGAGAGAAAAATATGTATAAGCTTGCTAAGATTAGAGAGAGAAAGATATGTATAAGCTTGCTAAGATTAGAGAAAGGAAGAGTAGAGATTTGAGTAATATTAGGTGTATTGAAAGTGAGGATCAAAGAGTTCTAGTGACCGACGGGGAAATAAAAGAGAGGTGGAGAGGTTACCTTTATCAACTATTTAATGATAATCAAACAAATGAGCAAAATAGAGATTTTGATCATATAGTGAATGGTAGGAACTATAGATATTGTCATAAAATTAGGATTAGCGAGGTTAAAAATGCTCTAAATAGAATGAAAAGTGGATGTGCCGAAAGATCGGACGATATCCCTATTGAAGTTTGGAAATGTCTTGGAGATATAGGCTTAGGATGGTTAACTAAAGTATTTAATAAGATTATCGAGATGAAAAGAATATCGGATGAGTGGAGGATTAATATTTTGATACCAATATATAAGACTAAAAGGGATATACAAAGTTATTCAAATTATCGAGGTATATAACTTATGAGTCATACTATAAAACTTTGAGAGAGAGTAATTAAGCAAAGACTAAAAAAAGAGACATATATCTAAAAATCAATTTGGTTTTATGCCTGGGAGGTCAACTATGGAACCTATACATATTTTGAGATAGTTGATGTAGAGATATATAGAGAAGAGAAATGATCTATATATAGTTTTTATCATCTAGAAAAAACTTATGATAGAGTTCCTAGAGAGGTAATGTGGTGTGTGTTAGAAAAAAAATATGTATCTAGTACATATATTGATGTAATTAAAGATATGTATGATAAAGTAACGACTAGTGTAAGAACTAATGAATGAGAGACTAAACCATTTCCTATTACCATAGGTTTACACCAAGAGTTAGTTTTAAGTCCTTATCTTTTTACATTAGTTATGAACCAACTTACTAAGCACATTCAGGATGAAATTCCATGATGTATGTTTTTTGCTGATGATATAGTATTAGTTGATAAAACTAGAAGATGCATTATTTCTAAAGTAGAAAGATGGAGACAAACTCTTGAGTCTAAAGGTTTTAGAATTAGTAGAACCAAACAGAATATATGGAATCATTTTTAGTAAAAGTAGAAAAAAAAGAGAGCCTATAGTACATATTGATGGCCAAAAAATCCTTAAAACTAATCATTTTCGCTATTTAGGATCTATCATTAGGCATGATAGTGAGATAGATGATGATGTTGTGCATCGAATCAAATCGGGATGATTGAAATAGAAGAGTGCTTTAGGAGTCTTATGTAATCGTAGAATACCAATGAAACTAAAAGGAAATTTCTATAGAACGGTTATAAGACCAACTATGTTTTATGTGTCAGAATGTTGGGTAATTAAAAAATAACATGTCCAAAAAATAAGTGTAGCAGAAATGAGAATGTTGCGATGGCCTTGTGGGTATACATTAAAAGATAGGATAAGAAATGAATACATCTGTAGTAAATTAGAGGCTGCGCCTATTGATTATAAAATGAGAGAGAATAAATTAAGATAGTTTGGTCATGTAAGTACCAAGGAGACCCCTTAGTGCGCCGATTAAGAAAATTGATAATATTAGAGTTAATGGGGCTAGAAGATCTAGAGGTCGACCTAGAATGAACTCGTCAGAAGCAATTAAGAAGGATATGATTAAGACTAACGTAACGGAGAAAATGACCCATGACAAAATGGAATGAAAAAATAGGATTCATATAGTCGATCCCAAACAATTGGGATAAAGGCTTGGTTATTATTTTTATTTATATATAACATGAGGAGCAAAACTTTTCAATATAAGATGAGAGATGAATTCAAAGGTTCACCACTATCAAAGGTAAACTTCGTGCAGGCTATAACTGGCCTTAGAAAACGGAGCCCCCTATGCAAGGGCGGAAATCCTTATAGTACTAAAGTACAGTAGTAGTTTGGTTTCACTAGACAT
Source organism: Asparagus kiusianus (assembly GCA_022839385.1). Taxonomy (NCBI): domain Eukaryota; kingdom Viridiplantae; phylum Streptophyta; class Magnoliopsida; order Asparagales; family Asparagaceae; genus Asparagus; species Asparagus kiusianus. The sequence continues at coordinate 213,433 of BQKN01066373.1, read as the reverse complement.
TGATATCTGGGGGCCCAAACTTATGAATTGCTAGTGTCCCAGTATTCCAAAACTTGTGTCCATAGCTATAGTACAACATTAACATTTTACTGAATGGAGGCAGTAACAAAAAAGATGATCAACAAGATACCCTTAAGGAGTAAATCTGTACAGATCATCGTACCATAATCACATGAGCTAGATTAGATGTTATGAGATAAAAGTCTAATACATGAAATATCGGGACAAACCCAAGGTCCAATAGAGCATGATCTCAGCGAATAGTAAAGATAACAAGAATTTACGTGGAAAACCCCCTAAATAAATCTAGGATAAAAACCACAGCCAATGATAGAAAAATCCACTATAAGAAAAAAATTAAGAGTTACAATCTCTTTACAAGAAAAAATTCTCTCTATTTTTTCTCTCTTCTATATGAGGCAAAATCCCTACACAATAAAATCTTCTTAAAAAGAAGACTTTATGCTCTGATACCACTTGTTGGGGGACCCAATAGAGCAGGATCTCAACAAACGGTAGAGATAAAAAAACACAGATTTACATGAAAAACCTCCTAAATGAATTTAAGGTAAAACGAAGAATCCACTATGAGGAAAAACTTAGGAGTTACAATCTCTCTTTACAAGGAGATAAAAAAAATACTATGCACTAATAAAATAATATTATTTTATTGTGTAACTTTTACTTTTTCAAACTTAGACAGGGACGGTGCCTAAAATTTGGTTTGTGGGCTCCGCCCATTTTTCAATTTTTCAACAAATTCGGCTGCTGACAATCTCTACTAATGCCAGATGGAGATGTAGAAAATTCAATTTTTCAACAAATTCAACACATTCGAGTTCATTACCACTTTGTTCGTGAGAAAGTGGAAGAAGAAACAGTGGATATACAGAAAATTCACACTAAAGACAACCTAGCAGATTTTTTGACAAAATCAATCAATACTAACAAATTTATTTGGTATTGATCCTCTTGTGATTTGTCAGAGACATAAGCAACATGAAGATGGCAAGATAGAAAGAATGGTGTGAAAATATGATTGATACTCAATCAAATCTTCAAGTGGGAGATTGTCAGCAGCCGAATTTGTTGAAAATTTGAAAAGTGAGCATGCCTCACAAACCAAATTTTAGGCACCGTCCCTGCCTAAGTTTGAAAAATTAAAAGTTGTACAGTAAAATATTATTATTTTATTAATGCATAGTATTTTCTCAAACACTATAAAAATTCATCCAAGAAACAACTCTTCATATAGAAGAGAGAAAAAATGGAGACAGTTTCTCCTCTCTTTATAAAGAGAGATTGTAACTCCTAAGTTTTTTCTCATAGTGGATTCTTCTATCATTGCCCGTGGTTTTTACCCCAAATTCATTTAGGGGGGTTTTCACGTAAATCTGTGTGTTCTTTTTATCTCTACTTTTCTCTGAGATCCTGCTCTATTAGGCCCGCCCAGGTTTGTCCCAACATGAAATACTTGTGTTTAACTTGTAAGGTTAACTTTTAGGGGGGGGGGGATGAGATCTGATCAGTTGCCTTAAGCAAGAAAGAACACAAGATTTGGTTACGAAACTACAATTATTATCAAACTGAACAAAGAATTCAAAGAAAACCTGCATTGTTGTTCATGGACATAAAATTTATCATTTCAAATTAATGGACCTTAACATATTATGAATTACAGAACAGGCGGAACATGCAAAGGCCTATGCACACTAGAATGTATGGATTGTGCCAGAGTGGATCTGGAAATGAGACCACACTGAAAATATTTGACAAAGGAATTAGGTAATTTTTGACCAACTGAAAATTCTTATCGTTGACTAAAAGGAATACCGTGGACCCATGATGGCATATCTGTATTATGTTTAATGACCACTGTACTATCATCGCTTTTGTTGAAAAGACTAGTGGCTTGTGTAAGGTTTAATGGCCTGAAAATATAACCCTTTAATGAATAAGTACTTTTCATCAACAGATAGATCATAGATGTTATGGCACTATAGAATGTATTATTCTCATTTTAAATTGATAAGTTCAATAAAATCGAATCTTTCAGCCACCATTACATATTCACATATTTGCACAGTAACATGTTTTATGCCAATAATAAGTCTATGTAAACAATGGACTGTAAGTTATATGTAAAACTGGCTATGCCTGAAACTCTGGACTAAGTCTGAGCACCAAATGACTTGATTAAACTTAATCTTGCAAAATGCTAGGACTTTTCATAATAACTTTTCACGTTAATGAAAATATGAATTGTAAATACAATGAGAGCTGAAGTAAGCAAGTAACTCCTGCTGGACTTACTTCCTGGGCCTGAGCAGGGGTTGCGACCTTGCCAGTTCCAATAGCCCAAACAGGCTCATAAGCAACAACAACATTCTTCCAGTCTGATATCCGATCTGTGCAAGTTATTAAACAAAATCTTAGTCAGCAGTGTATTCAACAATTGCATGAATATGGCGAAACTTAACTGATGTAGGTAAAACATATAATTGAGACTAGATTTTCACTGTCATACAAGAAATATATATAACAAGGCAAACAACAGGTCTCCAGCTTAAATTCATCTAGGATGGAAATAAAATTAAAATGATGTGAATGAAAATGTCAAATTTTCAGCATACAAATTGAACTTTATTTAATTATCTTCATTTTTTTAAATTTTATTGTTTTGAATATCATTATTGTTTCTATTCGTTTTTCAAATTACACCTCATCAATGGTACACATCACCAACCATCTATTTGGAATTCCATAGATGGATTTCAAACAAAGTTTCAAATGTACTTTATAGTCTCTTTTGTCCTTGTCACAAGCTATGCTTGTTTAATCAAAAAACATTGAAGTCTGTACTGATAAGATCAGGCAGAAAGCCATTACCTTATTCCATCATCAAGTGAAAAAGAATGTTAGTGGTACCTGTGATTTAATGATTATGACAAGTTCTGTTTGAAAAGACAGGGTTCTAGGCAATGTCAACATAAATTTGGATAGAGGAGAAAACTCCATTGACCACATATTAACTAATAACTGTCTACGATAGTAGAGGAAAACAACATACAGATAAGAAACTAAAGAAATCCTTGAGAGACATACACATAGCGTCAATTGCAGTTCTAGTATCCATTCTAAGCATAAAAAGCAGAGTTTTAGAAGAAAATATTAGTTACCAGCAATTGCTTTTGTTTGTGCAGCAACGACATCCATAGTTGAACCTGCTTCTCTCTGTTCCAGAGTCTCGCCAACACATGCAATTACCTTCAAACCTTGAGCTAGGGCATATGCAACTTTATCACCAACAAACTGCATTAGAAATCACAGAAAACCAAGGAAGACAATGAGAATAGACAACAACTATAACTAACAGAATGAAAACTCTTCCGAGAAAATAGTCCATGGTTCATGCAGCAACTGCTTGTTACAAGCTATTTACCAAATCACACAAAAATAAAATAACATGGTAGTGAACTGAGGAACAACAAATATTTATCACTTACTGTCAACTGTCAAAAACTTATATATGGCCGTCATAACAAACCTATCAACTAAATAGTGCCAGTTTGGGCAGCCTGAGAAGATAGTCTGAATCTGGAGTCATGAAGTAATGAGAAAGGGGGCAAAATGGATCCAGCTAGGTGCAGACATTGAGACAGAAAAGAAATAATACAGCAAGGCATGCGGCCATTGCAATTGCTAAAGTCTCAATACAACAAAAGTTACAAAACATGCATTCCAGTCTCTATCTAAGAGTTGTTTCATTGAACATGAAACAAGTTCAATGGCAAGAAACATTTAACGGATTTTTATGAATTAAAATTAAAGTATTAAATCACACATCTCGATTGTTCTTCTAGGAGTGTAAACTGACAAGATATCATATTGCAGGATTTTATTTGCTTCTTCCAAAAGACATGGACATAATGACACTGAAAAGAGAAAGTAGCTACCGAAATCAAAGGATCTGCTTCATCAATTTAGAAGCATCATCTAAGTACTCAATCCAGAATATAACACTTTAGCATTTCATCAAATAATGAGTTTCCCTTTGGAAATCAACTAAGTCGTATAATGAATAATCTAATTCCTCCATTTAACTTCTAAGGTCAATAAAATTCACAGATATCCTACAAGTAAATTCAGTGTATATACAGCATTGCACTCTATACAGACATGGATTGAAAAATTACCTCATTTGATTCACCCAACAGAGCTCTTCTTTCAGAATGGCCAAGAATAACCCATGGAACTTCCAAATTGACAAGCATTTCAGCACTATACAAAACAAAAAGTTAATTATATTAGTGTCTTAGATAACAACAGAATAACAGACATAGGAGTTCAGAATCCAGTAACCAATGATCCAGCCTTTACAAAAAACATTTAATGCTTATCAGGAACAAACCAAATGATTTGCCAAAACAACATATGATGATCAGAACTACACAGAAAGCTTCAGTATTAAATAATGATCAAGAAACAATCAGCACATTTTTACATAACAGAATTTTAATACTCTTGAATTAACTTACCTGAGCAAAAAGGCCTCTTCAATTGAAGATCAGCACATTTTATTGTTTGAATAAACATAGTGATTGCTGTAGAAAAAAGGTTTGAAGCATAAACTAGATATACAGCTTAATCCATTGAATAACTCATACCAACCAAGTCTCTAGACAACTGTAATGCTGAGTTGCTGGCTAGGCTAGAGGAAATAGGACCAGACATCATAACCACCACAATGGTGAATAGGATTCAACACAACACTTTCAACCAAAGTAAGACTACCTACAAAAAAACTAGGAAAAAGAGATCCAGTCCATTCAATGACATGGGGCAGCTCATTTCACAAAATGATGTACCAAGAGACGCAAAAAAAAAAGACCACATATGATCTAACTAGTAGGATGAGCCCCCACTACTTCCCATCTCTTCGTAGCTTGCTAATAAGCCACCAGCACTAAATAAACATTATAACAGTAACCTTAGGCAACATATAGTAAAATAAATCGATGTTCCAAAAACTTTATAGAAAGCGAATACACAGAGAAGTAATAAAAATAATGCAAGGATTGGTTAATTTTATAATTTTAGACAAGCAAGCTCTTACCTAACTTCGCCGGTGTAAGCACCACCCTTCTTCACCCAGCAATTTTGTGCAGAAACGTAAAAATCGGAGCGCAGGGAACTCTTCACCAACGGAAGAAAGACAAATGGAGGGCTTACAACAACCTCTGCATGGGAAACCCCTTATTATTATTATTATTATTATGGTTAAAAGAAAATAAAACACCTGAATATTCCTTGCAATGAACTGTCAGTAATGCATTGCCAGCTACATGCCAAATTATGTTATTTCAACATATAATAGGCACCCTGACAGGTGCATATAAATTGGCCACCGGAAAGTCTAAACACAGTGTGCTAAGATGATGAACTCTTCAAATTAAAGATACCCCACGTGTCAATATTCAGTAGTAAAGTCGCAAATAAACATTACAGCCTGTATTTGATCCGTTTGAAGAAATTCAATCTAACTTGGTTGGACGATTGCAGTCCTACAACACAAGAGGAATTCTCCTTAGAATCGGTAACAAGTAATGCACGCAGTAATGCATTATAATATGGCAAAGAACTCCCCATAGTTTCCGAAATCAGAAAAGTTAGCGATCCCCAACTTGAAAAAGGATACCGTAATAAAAAATAGCTCCTAAAATCACAGACTGGGCTAACGATTTCAACTGGTGCATCACAAATTTACGGCTAAACCAATAAACGACATTTGAATTAAAAAAACCTATGATCCAAACTAGAGAGAGGCTCAAGGACGTACCAACTACGTCCTGCGATGGAACTTTGGCATCGTTCAGTGTCTTCACGATTTTCTTAACCTCTTCAGCTGTCCCATTCTGCAAACGGTTCAAATTGAGATCAAACTTAACATCAAGATCCCATTCCAAGTCAAGCATCAACGAAACTAGAAAAAACCAAATCTCTTAGAGTATTGATTACAACTGTAATCATAAGATCATGCGAAATCGATTAGATCAAATAAAAGTTCGAAGCTGAAACGGGAACTTGACATCAAATTATCACTCATCCATTAAGACCGGGAAATTTTCAAGAAATTTGATGTTCGGTTAATCGAGAACCGGAAAACCTAGAATTTGATCATCGAATCCAACTTTGACAACAAAAATTGAACAAAAAACTGATCAGATCTACAAACTGATTTCATCAAATTATAACAGATTGAGGAGAAAAATTACGCATTTCCAGTTTCCGCCAACGAAGAATTTTCTGCCCATAATCGAAATCGGAGGAGATGAGAATTTGAGATCTGAGCTGCTTTTTTGTTTGGCTGGTATCGGTTGTAGAGAGAAGAGAATGGATGTTCTGGGTATAAAAAGGCAGTAGAGGGGCAAAATAGTCTGTTAATGTCAATCGGCTATTTACAAAAATGCCACCGAGACTGCGTTGCGTTCACGCGTGCCGCGTTGCGGTTCGATGACGATGAGCCCATAGTTGCATATCCCACGGGCCACGGCCCACAGAAAAATTAGACCTCGGAATATACCCAATCTAGAGGGGGGAAAGTTATACCTCTCAATATATCAATTTCAAAGTTAGACCAATATTAATGCAACAATTGCGATATAATAAACAATTTATACCGATATACAAGATAGGCCCTCAGTCGCACGAATCGTTTTGATTTCTTTGATTTATATACGGTGACTTATGCAATTTAGATTTATTTAGTATTAGTCCCTCATATTTTCTATAGCTACATATTAGACCCTAAAATCTATTAAAGTTGTTCATTAGTCTCCCTAGTGTTATTGCAATTTCGTCCCCCATTGACCAAAATGCCCTCAGTTTTTTTTTAAGGGTTATTTGCAATTTGACACTCTAAAATTTACACATTTTTGAACTTTAATAACCTAAAGTTTTCTTGACACTTATATACACCAAGTATATACTTTTTTTTAACTTAAATAACCCAAAAGATCACATAACATTTTAAACTTCCGTACCTTAAAATTTCCACATTTTTTAACTTTGTTACCTCAAAGCTTGCACATTTTTTAACTTTGATACCTAAAAGTTTGGTATTAAAGTTAAAAAGGTGTAAATTAAGAATGCCAAAGTACAGATAACATTTTTTTTTTCAAATAAGGCTGTTTTAAGAGAGAACTCAATTTTAAGGGTAATTAGGGGGAGGAGAGCATCAGCGTCGGGATTAGGATTTGGGTGGTGACATCAGTTGATGATGAGTAGGCCTGTCCAAATTACCCGTTGGCCCGGGCCCGGCCTGGGCCAAGCCGGGCTCCGGGCCCGGGCCCGGGTTATCCCAACGGCGCCCGACCCAGGCCCGGGTTATCCCAACGGCGCCCGACCCAGGCCCGGCCCGGCCCGGTACAGTGCCGGCGCCGAGCCATGTTCCGGGCCGGGCAGCCCGGGCCCGCAGGCCCGGCCCGGGGTGGTGACGGTTGCCTGGAAATTCCGGGCCGGCCCGGCCCGTCCACAACGGTCACCAATGGTGACCGTTGTGGCCAAAACGTCCGGGCCGGCCACAACGGCCAAAAACGGCCGTTTGACCGTTTTGCCCCCAAAAACGGTCAAAAAACGGCTATTTTGTGAGGTTATTTTTGTCATTTGTCCCCTAGGCTGGTTCTATAAATAGAGGGGGGTTTTCATTTGTTTTCTTCACACCAAAATCTCATCTCTTCTCTCTTATACTCTTATACTCTCTCTTATACTCTTATACTCTCTTATTTATACTTTCTAATCCTTTCATCAAATGGCTTCCGGATCTGATTATGAATAGCAAAACATATCTCCCGAGCCTAAAATGAGTCCTCCTACTATGAGTCCTCCTACTGGGTCTACTCCTACCGGTCCTACCAAAGTTAATTCCGAATCCGGTGGCGACGAATCTGCACCAAGAGCTTCTAAAAGGCCAAGATCCGATGTGTGGAATTTTTACGAGAAGATCGACGTCACCAAGGATGAACACGGTAGGATCCTCACCCAGAAGGCTAAGTGTGCATTGTGCGGCAAGATTTTTCAAGCTCATCATAAGAGCGACACCAACCACCTCAAACGTCATTTAGATAAACACAACAAAGGCCAGACTCCTCAAGGTGATATCCGGCAATCTATGATTTCTCAGTCCTCCTCTTCTGGTAATCTCGGTAGTTGGAACTATGACGCTGCCAGAGCCAGGAAATGCGTAATCAGGTTTATCATTCTTAAAAACCTTCCTTTTAAATTAGTAGAAGATGATGAATTTGAAGATATGTTTAGAGATGGTTTTTATCCTGCATTTAAAAAAAATTTCTCGTCAAACCTGTCAACGTGATATTTTAAAATATTATCAACAGGAACAAGAAAAAATAATTGCTTATTTTAAAATTGTAAACTGTAAATTTTCTTTAACTTCTGATATTTGGACATCTAGAGCACAAACTGGATATTTATGTATCACAGCACACTGGATTGATGAAAATTGGGAAATGTTTAAAAGAGTTGTTTCTTTTATTACAATAGAAGAGTCACATACTGGTGTTAATGTTGCAAATTTAATAATTAAAGAACTTATGAAATTAGAAATTTCAGAAAGAATATTTTCTCTTTCACTAGATAATGCAAGTAATAACAATGTAGCTGTTGATTTTATCATATTAACTTTATCATTGCCATGTCATGGTGATCTTTTTCATATTAGGTGCATCTGTCATATTTTAAATTTAATTGTTCAAAGTGCATTTACTGAAATTAAACCCATGATAGAAAAGGTTAGAACAGTTCCTTACATGCATAGTGCTTCTGAACAAAGACTTAAAAGATAGAAACAATTTTGTAAAAGAAAAAATGTAAAGCCCAGACTAATTCCAAAAGATGTTGACCATAGGTGGAATTCTACCTATGCAATGTTAAGTGTGGCAATAGAATATAAAGATGTTATAACTGATTTTATAAACTATTATGCTTCTAGTTCTAGTTCTGGTAGCACTTATGGAATAACTGAAGATGAATGGACAATTATATGTAATTTAAATGAAATGTTACAAGTTTTTTATGATGCTACAATGTTATTATCTGGCTGTTATTATCCAACCATTACTTTAGCTGCTTTACAAATTTTAAATATTTAAAATTTTTTTGGGAAATATCGTATGGATAATACTTTTGGACCTATGATTTTTGAAATGGAGAGCAAATTTAATAAGTACTTTAGGCCTATTCCTCATATTTTTGATTTGGGTGTCCTTATTGATCCATGCTTGAAGGATATTGGCCTTCGAAGTTTGTTACAATCTTTGTATGGTAATCAGATTATAGACTTAGATGATGGAACCACCATTAATGCTACTACTCATCATTTAGCTATTAGAAGTTATTTTCAAACCTTATATGATGAGTATGCAGCTAGACATGGTGTAACTACACAACAGTCTACAGCTTCGTTTTCTTCCAGCTCATCCCGAGCCCGAGGTAAAAGTGTAAGTTTTGATAGGTATGCAATGGTAGCTGAGCTAACTGGTGGGTCTGGACTTGGATCGTCATCATCGGAGGTTTCTGAAATAGATGAATATTTTTCTGCTTCTTTAGTTAGATGTCAAGGAAATGCTTTAGATATTTTACAATGGTGGAAAGTATATGGATCAGTTTCATATCCTATACTTTCCACTATGGTTCGTGACTTACTAACAGTGCAGGTTTCGACGGTAGCTTCGGAATCCGCCTTCAGCACAGCAGGTCGTTTGATCGACGATCATAGGACATGCTTGGATCCGTATACTATACAAGCGGTGATGTGCCTACAAGATTGGTGGAGGTACGAGAAGCGAACGCAAGGTATCGATCGGATGGCTGGAATTGAAGATAAATTTGAAGAATTAGGACTAGCAGATAGATATAAAGAATAGATTGTAATTTTTATATCTTAGCTTAAAATTTGTAAAGAATTATTTTGGAAATAATTGCAAATGATAGTGATATAGGTGAGTAGGTGCCAACCTAGTTGGGATTTACTTATCTATTGTGATGCGATTAATTCAAAAAATAAATTGTACTTGTATTTGTAAATAATTTATCAATTATTAATAAAGAATTTATTTTTATCATTTTTATTTGTAATTTATGTCATTTTAAGTAATTAATAAAATTATTGTTTTTATTATTTTTCTTGTCTTTTTTTATAATTTAAAATTTAAATAAAATTGAAAAATTTAGGAAAAAAATGTAAAAAAATAAAAAAAAGGAAAATACCCGGGTCCGGGTCCGGGTCCCGGTTTTGCCCGGCCCGGGCCCGGATTTCCGGCCGGGCCGGGCCGGATGGATAGGCCTAATGATGAGTATCTCTTTCAAGGAGATGAAGACAATGCTACAGCAACCCCATGGCTGCAGTGTTGTGCCTCGAGAAACCAAAACAATCACCGAGAAAGATAAAGAACCAACCAAAATCAACAGCACAAACAATCCAACACCAGTTTTACGTGGTTCGGCGTGATGCCTACGTCCACGGGGCAAGGAGGGGGGAGTTTTCACTATTAGAAATCAAGAGGAACAAACTAGGGTTATAAATCTCTCAAAAACCCTCAACAATCAACTCTCAATCTCTCCAATTGCTCCTAGAATAGAAGCCCAAAGAAAACTCTCTCAATCTGCTCAAATTCGTCCTTACTCTTAACCCTAAAAACACCCAAAGGGTATTTATACAAATCCAAAACGAAACGGGTCTAAAAACAGACCCAACTCATAACCGCAGCGGCGGTCGACCGGTGCGGGCGGCCGCGATCCATCGTGGTCGACCGGCCCGGTCGACCGCCCTTCCATCCAGCGGCTGATCCAAATTCCAGAGAGTTCGTCGGTCGACCGTGGCGGTCGACTGGCCCTGATCCAAACGCCCAGTACCAGTTGTGCACGAATGCGGTCGACCGCACCGGTCGACCGCCAACCTGTTTGCCTGAAAACCTGATCCTGAGCACCATCTCTTCAAATCTCCACCTCGGCGAAGATTCTTCCAAAACTGAGCCGACACCGAACAAACCAATGCCTCAACTGTTGCATCCAGTACGCCATGGCAACGGACTCATGATAACGGACTCCAATCACAACACGTCGAGACCCAAACGGGAGTGCGAACACTCAACCCCAAAACAACTGTGCCTACTCATCAAACAACTAAGCCTACACCGACTATACCAAATGCCTCACTTGCTGAGACCCAAATGGGAGTGCAAACACTCACCCCAAATATCGATGTCGCTCACCAAATCGGCTGCATCATAAAGACTGCCTACGTATCCTCTCCGAGGAATCAAGCCTTCACGTGGTTCACCCAATGGGCTCCAACGGCCCTCAATCCAACCTGCGGCTGATAGCATCATCAACGGCCCCAAACTGAAGTGATCCAAACACCTCCACCTGAGGTGAAACAATGGCCGTATCCAAAACATATCCACCAGCTGCATCCAAATCTACCAACTCGTCATCCGCATCCAAAAACAAATGACTCACACGCTGTGTCACCTCAGCTTGAATCTCCAATAATGCAGAATGACCTGGAGTATGTGGGCAAATCCCCACCCAATGTGGAGTAGCATCAACCTCCACCCGCTGCGATATCCCTCTGATCTGATCAATACTCTCCACCTGTTGAGAGTCCAAAGTGACAAACCTGCTCAGACCAAACTCAGAAGCTCCCAACTGATAGCCTAATGAACTCCTGAATCCCAAATGCGCAATCGGATCCAATCTCGTATCAACGATGTGACCAAGTGCTGGGTAGCCAAATATCTGACGCCGATCAATATCTAAAATAGCTCCACCAGATCTAACAACTCTATGCGCAGCAGTCGGCAACCTCATAAGATGACCCAAACCTGTCAAAGCCTGAATACCAGATCCACTGCTCGACAACCAATGCCGATCCTCCTCCAGAAAGGAACGGCCCACTAAATCTGCCATCTCATCACGTCGCCCTATTGTTTCCTCTCCTTTAAAGTGTCTCCAACTGCCATGAGCTCGGCACCCAATGCAAGAAAGGACCCCTACTAGAATAAGTAAGACTGGTAACCTTTCTGCCCATACACCTCCTCCAACTGTTGCGGACTACTAGGGCTTTATACCAACGGGACTTGGTTGCAACCCAATTATGCCTAGTACAATCCCCAACATAGAAAACAAGATAACGATTACCTCCAGATGATGCCTCCTCGGAAAGCCCCCCAATGCCTGACTGAACACCTCCAATAAGACCCCTCGATCGATGGATAGAAGTACTGAACTCCACCTCGGTCTTCTTGCTCATCCCAATGTGCTCACAGGACTTCAATCTGCAGGTCATAACACTCCTCAACAATCTGTGCACGGTGTAACCAACAATATACCCCAGCACCAACCAATGCCACGGTCTAGCCAAATCCAGTGAGGTCGTCAGAGCTCTATCAATCATCATGCTCCCAAGCAAATAATATAAGTAACTCTGTCTGACGTCCTTCATAACAATCATGGACCCTGATGTGACCTTCAAGCGAGAATCCGCCAAAGTCACCCTATAGCATGATGCCTCCAATACCCCAAGTGAAATGATGTTCTTTCTCAGTTGAGGAACGAACCTCACATCAGCCAACTCCCGAACCATCCCGTCACTCGTCCTAATCCGAACGGTACCAATACCATCAATAGGGCATCTGTGATCATTACCCATAAGAACAACATCCCCTCTTTCCAACTCCTGAAAGCTGGAGAACCAATCCCTTCTAGGGCATATGTGGTAAGTAGCACCTGAATCTAACATCCACTCGGTGGAGTCGGCAACATCGACTGACGGAAGAGCTGGGCACGAATAGCCCAAAGAATCTGAATCTGAAACATCGCCACTAGCCTTGGCAATATTCACCTCTGAAGCTTGACTAGCTTTCCCTTTATTCTTCACAGCTTGCAATTTTGGGCATTCGGCTTTCCAATGTCCATCCTCTCTACAAAAGGCACACTGATTCCTACCAACTGCAGGATGCCCCCCTCTAGACTGCGACCTTCTTTCACGGTTTGGACTTCTAGCTCTTTGTAGGTGTAAATTTCTGATTTTCCCGAGAATGGGGGATTTTGTTTGTATTTATAAGAAAGCTTATTACAAACTAAATCAATCTGAATTACAACAGAAGCAGAGGAAATGCCCTCTTTGTTTAACGTGGGGACTTTCGGTAGCGATAGGACGCCTCGCTCGGTGCTCGTGCCGAGTCTGCTTCCCTTGGACGATCCGATCGAAGTTGCTGCTGGAGCTTCAGTACGCAGTAGAAGGTCCGATGTAAGGGGGTTCGAGTCTACCCGAGAGCCTCAAGTCAGAGGGTTCCGACGAGTCTCTTCAAATGAGGGAGCCTTTAGCAAAAGAGCCAAGGTTCAACCTTTGGGAGATTAGCCAGCAGAATATGCAACAGCCAATTCCCTTTTAACTGGGCAGATCTCCTTCCCCCCTTTTTATGCTGGCTGAAGGTGGGTTTTAAATAGGCAAGGGATGGCATGGGCCATCCCTTGATTTATGGGATTTGACCACTAGTAGAGGTGAGGGAGCCAGCCGCCCTATTCTTGTAGCTGTCCCTGGCTGTACCTAGTACTTAGGTGAGGAACGCCATGCTTCCTCCCTCGAAACAGGGGATCTGACCACTGATGTGACTGTTCCCATACTCCAAGTGGGTAGTTGACGATGAGCTGGCGAGTCTGTAGTCGGGCCTGGGTCTGCAGGCGGATCTGGGACTGCAGGCGGATCTGGGACTGCAGGCGGATCTGGAACTGCAGGCGGATCTGGGACTGCAGGCGGATCTGGAACTGCAGGCGGATCTGGAGTCTGCAGGCGGATCTGGGACTGCAGGCGGATCTGGAACTGCAGGCGGATCTGGAGTCTGCAGGCGGATCTGGGACTGCAGGCGGATCTGGGACCGCTGGCGGATCTGGAGTCTGCAGGCGGATCTGGGACCGCTGGCGGATCTGGAGTCTGCAGGCGAGCTTCAAGCCGTTAGGCGAGCTCTAGAGCATGGATCGAAGAATAGGTCGTAACTTTCAAACCGTAAGTCGGAATTGGACGAATTACATATGAAAACCGCCTATCTCGACGAGACGAGGCCATCCAAACCGAGCCGAAGGCTTCGGTTCGCTTCCTCTGTTTCGCCAAATTCCTTACGGTTTGGGAGATATCTGTGTTTTTCCCCTTTTTGCTATTTCGGGCGAGGTTTTAGCAGTTTTGTTCTGAACTTCTTCGATAAGGATTAAAGGCAATTTTTATTGCCTACACTCTTGCAACCAATGCCCCCGCAACCGGCTCAATGGAAGTCTCCTTGTCCTTCTTTCGAAGTTGATAGTTCACTAGGGCTGCGGTGACCTCACTATACGAAAGAGATGCCTTTCCATTAATAAGAGTGAGGACGAAGGTCTCATATTCCTCGTCGGGCAAGGAACTCAATAGCAACAATGATTTATCCTCATCTTCAACAATGACATCTACGTTCGCCATATCTGCAAGTAGCTTCGTGTAGTGGTTCATGTGATCACTAATGGATGTCCCATTCTTCTATTGGAAGTGATAAAGCCTCCTCTTCAAATGCAAACGATTTTCGACGCTCTTCGTCAAATATTTGCCCTCTAGGACCTCCCAAATCTTCTTTGCCAAAGTTTCATGCATCACATCATATTTAAGGTCTTGGGTCAGGCAAGACCTAATCACACCACACGCCGTTCTATTCATTTTATTCCAAACCTTTTCATCAACGGCGGCCGGTTTCCCATCCAACTCCAATGTATCTTCCAAATTTTACGCATTTAGCGCATCCATGACTTCGCATCGCCAAAGTCCAAAATTATTTGTGCCGTTGAACTTTTCCACATCTATTTTTATAGAATGTATATTCAAACTTTGGATGGCCTTCACACCAGAAGAACCCTCCCCACTTTTATCTTTTTCAGCCATATATCTCAAAGCACCACCAAACCAATGCGGAAACAAACGAGAAATAGATCCAAACTGAAAAAAGACGAGATTTTTACCAAAAAGATCCCACCTTTATCACCAAACGAAGCCCTAGATGAACTTTCAAAGCGATCTACTCCTCCAAAATAGCCCAAGCGTAGCCCGAAGCTCTGATACCAATTGTTGTGCCTCGAGAAACCAAAACAATCACCGAGAAAGATAAAGAACCAACCAAAATCAACAGCACAAACAATTTAACACCAGTTTTACGTGGTTCGGCGAGATGCCTACGTCCACGGGGCAAGGAGGGGGGGAGTTTTCACTATTAGAAATCAAGAGGAACAAACTAGGGTTACAAATCTCTCAAAAACCCTCAACAATCAACTTTCAATCTCTCCAATTGCTCCTAGAATAGAAGCCCAAAGAAAACTCTCTCAATATGCTCAAATTCGTCCTTGCTCTTAACCTTAAAAACACCCAAAGGATATTTATACAAATCCAAAACGAAACGGGTCTGAAAACAGACCCAACTCATAATCGCAGCAGCGGTCGACCGCGATCCATCACGGTCGACCGGCCCGGTCGACCGCCCTTCCATCCAGCGGCTGGTCCAAATTTTAGAGAGTTCGTCGGTCGACCGCGGCGGTCGATCGACCCTGATCCAAACGCCCAGTATCAGTTGTGCACGAATGCGGTCGACCGCACCGGTCGACCGCCAACCTGTTTGCCTGAAAACCTGATCCTGAGCACCATCTCTTCACGCAGAGCAGGAAGAAGACGGTGGTAGACATTCACAATGGAGGAGGAGGCGGTGACGGTGACGGCTGCGATTGGTGCTCGGCTAGGACCTAGCCTTTGCCTCAAGAAATTTCAAATTGTCATAGCTATTTTGCTCTTTATATTATACTTTATGACTTGTTTAGGTCGGGTCCGCGCGCATTGCATGCGGTGAAATATTATTGTTCTTTCTTTTTGGTCTATTTGTTACTTAACTCGGTTATGAGGTATTTCTTTTATTTCCACGTGAAAAAATAGAACTATTTATTACTTATATACATATTCAATTATTCAAAACTAGTAAAATTCTTATGACGAAGTCAAAATTACATGGCTAATTCACATTAAGTCTAATTTATTATAATAAATAGTACATGAAAACAGACATCCTTTTATGAAAAAAAAAATACAATTTGCGTGCAAGTAATTTGATTCTCATCGCAATCCTATGTTACCATCTTGTAATGTGTACAAATTCACAGTATAATATACTCTGGATTGTCAAAGCTAACAAACTATAACACGACTATTTGATATATTTGCACAAAATAATATCAATGGCAAAATTATTTGAAATGTAAGATATAAAAGGAAAGAGAATTAAACATATAACTATTAGTATTTTTATTATGGATAATTAAAGAGAATTAGAAAATAGTTATTTGATTTTCTAATGTGGATAAGTATGATTTAATTGAGATTACCAAATAACCGATTACAATTAAAAATATATATTATAGATGGATTAACTTAATGAGGATTCTAATTATGGGTAGAATAAACTCATCATATAAGAATTCTAATTTAATATTAAAAATATATATGACATTGTAAAAAAATACCAAGGAATAAAGTAAGGTTGAACCTCGCTACAGGCATGACGAGACTCGTCATCGTAATGAACCTCATCTTAGTCAATAAAACCCATCATGATGATGAACGTCATTGAAGACGAAGTCCATCCGCAGACGAACCTCGTCAAACGGCACTCCGCTCTCAAAAGACGAACTTCGCCATTGAAGACGAAGTTCGTCCAGAAATGAAGTTCGTCATTAAAGACGAGGTTCGTCCAGAAACGAAGTTCGTCATTGAATACGAAGTTCGTTGTTGTCATTATTGATGAACCTTGTACATAGCCGAACCTCGTCTGTCATAATTTTCAGAGGCTATATTTAAGGAGGGTTAATGACCAATAACTCACTCATTTAGAGAGAGTTAATGATTACTAACTCACCCATTTAAGGAGAGTTAATGACCTCATTTAAATGTGAGTTAATGATCACTAACTCCCTCATTATAAGGGGAGTTAAAGCCCATTAACTCACTCCATAATGGCCATAAGACTATAAATAGGCATGATCAACATGGAAAGAGGGGAGGGGAATTGAGAGGCTAGTGAAAAAAGCCTATCTCTCCTCCACTCTCATGGATCTTCATAGATCATTGGCTAATCATTTTGTCTTAGAATGTTAAAGCTTATAACGAACATGACGAGGGTCATTACAATGATGAATCTCGTCTCAAACAACAAAGCTTGTCGTTGGAAACAATATATGAAGCTCGTCATTGAAAACGAGGTTCGAATCTCATCATTAGAAATGAGAATTAACATCAAAGACGAAGCTCGTCATTGGATACGAGGTTCGGAGTTCATCATCGGGGGTAAAGTTCGTCAATGAAAATAAAGCTTGTCATCGATTTAAAGCTCGTCAGTAAAAACGAAGCTCATTATTAAAGAAGCTCACGAGGCTCGCCACGCAGCGAGGCTCGACATCAAAGACGAGGCTCGCCACGTACTGATGCTTGACATCAAGGACGAGGTTCGCCAACGCAGTGAAGTTCGTCACCCACAATAAATCAGGCTGTAACGGCCACGAAGACCCAGTCAGCCATGTGAGCTAGATTCAAGGAGTCAGTTACGTCACGACTCCACAATTTCAGCGCATTAGTTACGCCCACGACTCCACGATTGTAGCGCGTCGGTTATGTGCTCAAACTTCTATAAATAGCCTCGAGCAACTATTAAGAGGGGACTGGACTTTGGCTTTCGATACTCGGACTTGGAGATATTTGGCTATCGCGAGAAGAGAAATCGATGTTCGTATTCTCGTATTCTAACCCACGTCAGAAGCTCTTGTAATCTTATTCTGATCGTCAACGGGAGGCAATCTCGACTCAAGCATCGGGGGAAGCATCCTTTCGCCACCAAGAACCCACCTTAAACAAAGAGAAGCTGAATTAATCTTCTCTTCCTCTGTAATCGAGAGAGAGTGTGAGTGATTGTAAGGGTTTCGTACCAAGTGATCGAACCTATTTCTTAAAACAAGAGAATCAATCAATCTTTAATTTTTCGACCCTACATACATATCATTATTTTATAAGCTTAGGTAGTGTTATTTGGTGTCTTTAGGAATACCACCAAGTTCTTATTACATGCGAAAGTGAAAATGAGGGATCATTATATATAATAATGAAGAGAAGGAAAAAATGATGATGATGATGTTTTTTATTTGCTTAGGTGGCCCTATTTGGTATATTTAGGAGTGACACCAAATTCTCATTATATATGAAAATAAACAAGAGGGGATCATTATATATAATAAAGTAAGGATGATGGAAATGATGATAATTAGGAAAATTTTCTAGATTGGTATATTTGTTGACCCTATGTAACAAATTGATATGTTTTTGTACTTCGACGATGATACGATATATTTCATTGAATATTGTGACAAATATCCTTTTATTTTAGCTGGAGCCAAAATTACGGCCAAATAGAGTCACGTGTGTTCGGCATTGGCTGCCAACATGGATAGTAGTTAGGATCATTAAAATAAGATGAATAGCCCCCCACCCCCCTAGGATCAGGGCTAAAAAGTTAGGGTTAAATTGTGAGTGATTTTCTCCCTCCTAGAGTTAATTTGGTTAGGACAAGTGAAATTAGAGATGGATGCATCTCTAATTTTAGTTGCCCTAACCAAATTAATCATAGGAGTAAGAATAACACCCCCACATCGAACTCTAATTGTTTAAGCCCTCATTTGAGGAAAAAAGAAGGGAAAAAACATTTTGACTCATTTTATTGATCTTAACCACCAACAATGTTGCTACTTGCTAGACACGTCAGATACGCCTAACACATCATATGACTCTATTTGGCTAAAATTTTGGCTCCGGCCAAAAAAAAGGAGGATATTTATTATAGTGGTCCACAAAAATATACCATATCATTGCCCAAGTTAGTAAATATACTAATATGGCATGTATGGTCAATAAAATATACCAATATGATGGATTTGTCATAAATAATAATAATAAGAATGGGGAGTTATTTTATTTTGGCCGGAGGTATGGTTCTTGTTGTACTTATTCTTGTTAAGCACGAGGGCCAGCCCAAGAAGGTCCAATCGGAGCTATCCAAATAAGAGGGTGTTTGGGGCGTTTTTATTTTTTATTTTTTGTCAAACTAGATTTCAAGCTAACAATTTTCATTTCTACTTGTTTGGCAAAATATAAAATAAATTAGCCTATAAGTTACATTTAAAAAGATGGTATATATCGGCTTTTGAAATACTTAATTGTAAGCTCACCTAAAAAAGTTAAGTTTGAACGAATAAATTATTATACTACCCAAATAAATTTTATAATATTTTTATTATAAAAATAAAAAGCCAGCCTTAAAAAGATAGCCTCGCCAAACACCCACTGAATTTAATGGGAAAAAAAATACGCGCCAAATTCCCGCCCGTGCAAAACGAAATACTTCGAAAAAAATTTGGGTGAAGTAACCACTCACGAGAACTAGGGTTTATTTCTCTGTCCTTAACACAAAAAACCAACATTTACCCCCAAATCTCCCATCAGTTTCATCTTCAATTGCCGCTCTCTCACCAGAAAACCCTAGATTTCTCAAACGAATTCTTCAATGGCCGGCCAATCCGATCCCGATCTCTCCATTTTCTCAGCCCCAGAGGCACAGGATCCCTTTTCCTCAAGCCTAGATCTCAAATTTCTGGATTATTTTCAATTATTGAAGTCTGAAATTGTTTTTTTTTTCTCTCCTTCAGGTAGAGTTCCTTGCAGAGGATGAGATGATAGAAATTGTTCCCAATATTAGAATGGAAGCCCTAAACATGATCTGCGTAATTCCATCTCTTATAATATATTAACTTTTATTATATGATGTTGTTTATGGCATTTACTGGGATTTTTTTGGCGATTATCAGGGGGATTACGGTCCCTTTTTCCCGCAAATTGCGACCAGGGTGCCGCTTTGGCTTGCTGTGGCTCTGAGGAAACGTGGCAAATGCACGATTAGATCGCCAGAGTGGATGTCAGTGGGTAAGAGGTTAATTTTATTTGTTATTTTCAGTAATATAGTTTACTTTTTTTCTCCTATTTAAAATTTGAAGGGAGTTCGTATTAGATATATGTATTTTATTTGAGCACAGCATTTTTGTTGATTGGGAAAATTGCAATGATTTTGTCAATAAGTAGTTGCTAACAGCATTTTGCTGTTAACTGTAAATTTTTCTGATATAAACCATTAACCGTTAAGAATGGGTTATCTTTATGGAGACAAAAGGTACAAGCTAGGAAGAGATTAGGTAGCCAACACTAGCCATAATTCATGTATGATGCTATGCGAGTTTGTGAGCAGAAAGGCATCATATCCGGATTCCTTTCTTTTGTCTCTACATCGAAAGAAGGTCTTCCAGAACCCCAAATAGGCATGTGGGCAACTGGAAAAACTGACCTCATTGGTCATGCGGTTTAAGTCACTTATTTGTCAAGAAGCAATTCTCCAAAATTTCTCCTAGACTTGGATTTTTTTTGAAAACGGATAGATATGACTTTGTTATAAATGCGTGAGGTGCACAGTCCCTTTACGCACACATGCGCGAGGCGCAATGTAATGCACGCACTTGAGTGAAGTGAGACACACATTGGACACATAATTTTTCAAGATAGATAATCAAGTTTGAAAATACAAGTTTATGTATCCTCACAAAAACAAAAGTCAAGATGGATAATATCTACTACGAAATCACAAAATAAGATCTTAATTCATAATGCTAACACATCCAACATAGTATCAAAGATCACAATTGTCCAAATCAAAAGTCAAATCAACACTAATATTGAAGCAAAAATTAAGGTCCTCAATTGGGCTACTAAAAAGGATTAACGGGTTTTATTTTACTTTTTGGGATATGAATTATCGGCCTAAGGGGTATAAAGACCCAATTGAAATGTTGAAGAACAAAAATATATGACATTACGCTTTGCATGCGCCTTGCATGCAACACAGGTTGCTCACGAGGCGCAGAAGGCGCCGCCGCTTTGTAGGGCGCATGAGGCGCGCGCCTTTGATAACATTGAAACATGAAAGTTGCGCTGCATAGAATTGTGTTCAACGCTAGGCCCAACTAAAACAAATTTCTAGAGGACACCTGCAACTCTGCAAGTATGTTAAGAAGCTAAGATGCATCTGAACAAAGTTACTATGTACAGTTCTTAGAATCAAACCCCGCAATTTGACTGTTGCTAGCACACTTCCATTTGTTGTCAAAGAAACACCCATGTCCATTAATGCTAATCGCACTGATAAAGCCTTTACCCCAAATTGGCTGTATGAATCCTATTCTTCTATACGTACAAGTATATTATAGAAGGTTCTTAAAAATGTATCATGGAAGTGTCTTATAGTTATTATTAGATATCACTCAGGAATATGCCTACATATGTTAAATTAAAAAAATAGAGGTTCCTTTTATATTCGCTTCGTAGATAAATACAAAATTGAATAAGAAGCAATAAATTATTTGTCGGAGATTATCTCAAATGATGTCCCGAATAATTTCAGTAGCTGGAATTATGTTCAGTCAGTGTGGAAATAAATTTAATTCCAAGTCACACTTTAAGTCCATTAAATTCAGCTTGCATTGCAACAGAAAGACAGGGGTTAGATATGGTACTGAAGGGTCAAGGAACGGGGAGATAATTCGCAGACTAGTCAAGTTTATCCTTTCAATGTCGTTGGAGTCAATCCATGAAGGTATGTCATTTTTAAAAACCTTGGAGGCTGGCTGAGAATAAAGTTGAAACACAACCGGAGAAGGATTTAAGAAAATTAACTCAACTTAATGTTTGTGCTGAGGGTCACAATCTGTTGTTCGTCTTTTTGGAAGTTGACATTGGGGGTCTGTTTTCTTCCCTTTTCTTCACTTTTCATTATACTGCTACCTGAAGTAGCTCCAACCACTTTCGTGGAAATGTACTAGTTGTTTTTGTATTTTCTTTTCTCATCTTGCCTCATTGTTATTGACACTATGCTTCTATCTTAGTGATCTACTGCTGTTTTTTTCTTTTGCCAGAGAGGTTGACACAGGTATTGGAAGCAGAAAGAGAATCTCCTAGAGAATTTCAGCCCTTGCCGTTTCACTATATTGAAATCTCACGGCTTTTATTTGACCAGTATGGCAATAATAACTTGAATGTTCTTTCGTCCATTCGACTATTTTTAATATTTGTGGATGCATTACTAAACTGTCTTTGCTTCTAGTGCCCATGATGATATTCAGAATATATACATGGTGAGTATGAGAAAATGTAGGCTGTCATGTTTCTTAAATCTGCCAAGAATAACATCCTAGGCTATGATTTTACAGGTGCGGTCTTTAATTGAGGACATCAGGGATGTTAGGTTCCATAAGGTTGAAACTGGTTTGGAGACAATAGCTGGTAGGACGCATGCAGTCAAGGTATATTTGCTAAATTGCCTTACATGTTTTTAATTTATTGTATATGTTTCCCTCTTTCTACCTGTCTTGGAGAAAGCAAAATTTTTGGGATGACAGATATGGTTATAGGATCTAGGTTCTTTTACTAGGAAAAATTGAATTTAAGCACTGGAAGTAAGCGCATAAGGAATGATTTATGAAGTGTGTTTTCATTATATCCTTGTGCGCTGATGGATCAGAGACATTATTGATGTTGCTGCTGAAGTAACACCTAAGCAGAGGCACTTTAATCACTGCTTGTAGTCAAATTTCACATAAGTGAAATTTCAAGGTTCCTTAGCATCCTGTTGCCCAATCAAAACATCATGTGCCTCTTGGTCCAATCTTTTCCTTGTGCTTAGGATTTTGGGCATTTAGGTTTCCGAACCTTAATAATGTGACTGTCAAATGAATAAATCATATACTAGCTCATTTTCTCCTGAAGTCCTTGGTTCCCTGTGTTCAACTAAAACATTGCACTCAACCTCAATATTTGACCCTAAAGTACAAAGAACCTGTTCTTTAATAGTATTCTACATGCATGGATGCATGCATATGTCAATAGGCCATGTGCAAGCTAACTTGGTCCGTAGTTTCATAGTGTTTACGAGGTGTGTCTTTAGTGGGTATAATACTATGAGTATTCTCTATAGTCTTACCTGCAAAATTAAACTTAGCCACTTCAGTTAAGAACATTTCAAACTGGCAGCACATTAAGCTTGCGCCTTCTGCATTACAGATGTTGTGAGAACGCAAATTATGCAATTGCATGCTCATCAAATAAAACTTTGGCAATATGTATACACCACCATATATTTGGTTCCTTGTGTTTGTACACCATCCAAATATTTGCCTGAGAGAGTATTTATGGACATCTTTCTCTGTAAATTGGGTGGCTATACCTGCTATATTATTTTTCATCTGCTGTACTTTTTTATGTTTGACAATATACAGACATTGTCCTTTGCCACCAATTTGATATCTCCTTTCTTTGGGCCATTTATTGTCATTACATTGGAGCTGATGTGGTCTCAATGAAGTTTGCCTTTTATCCAGGGAACTGATCCTTGGTAAAACTGGAAGACACTCTATCCAGCTTTTCAAGGTTCATGATTATGATCTTGAATCCATTGTAATATTCATCATAAAAGTTGCAAACATTTACTATCTGTTGAATGTTTGCTTTTTTTTTCCCTTTGCATTTAGTGAACTCACACAATTAACTTCTCAGCGTCCTCTTACTAATCTTCTGCTTATCTGCAGCTGAAAAATCTATCTGCCATGGAAGTGAATATAGTACGACCATTTATGGTGAGAGCCTTGCAGGCCTTCTATAAGCACGACAGCCCGCAAGTGATTCAGCAATCAGAACCAATGGGTACCAGACGACCTCAGGCAGTTGACCGCGGCCCACGAGTAAGTCTGCAAATATTATTTGAAAAAATTGGTTTTCAACTTTTAGATAATTTATCACAAAATTGAATTTCTTGAAACTGGTTACAAAATAAGTTTAGCTAAACTGACCTGAGCTCCTGAATCATTTCCTACTTGCTACAATAATTAGTCAACTTCATTTTGCTTCCAGTTATGCAGTAGTATTAGCGTTAGTTGCTTATTCTGCGGTATGTATGCTGAAATGTATTGGGTAGAGACATGTAGGTATGTATGAACAGACTCATCTTTTAACCTTTTTAGGGTATCTGTAGGTCACTGTGTGCGTCGATCTGATTTGTATACACACGTTCGTTGCACTTGGTTTTAGTTAAACTTTGATGGTGATGTGATTATTTATGTTCTTTAGAACCAATCTTTAACTGAACAGCTACCTTGTTGTGTCAGTTGTTTCTTCTATTTATGCATGTAAATTGTTTTTATTGCCTCTCTTGAGACCAAATCCTTTTGAGTCAAATTTCCACTGCTTGCATATGTCATATGTAAACCACCACCTCAAGTTCTACTTAGCTATTCCATTCTAAATGACTAGAAATATGAGATCTTTGGTAACTTAATTTGGTGGTACTTTCATCTTCCTCTTCAGAGTTGGCTGCAGCTTACCTTCTGATGTTACTATGGTGTCAATATTAGTGATTGGAAACATTGAAATGGGATCTCCTCATGAATCTCTTGTTTTTTGTTTCTTTTGCAGCGAGATCTGCGCCCCCGTTAAAAGTTTTAAGAGTTTCTCTTCGTGCTTCTACGAAATTGCTGATAATATTCCAACCCAGCTGAGATTTTTCATTTGGTAAAATAAACATTTATGCGGATTGTACAGGTACCTGTTCTATTCTTTATTTCTTCTCTTGGCAATCAAATTGTACTCGAAAGCGTTGTTGTAGTACAGTGGTAGAGCCTTTTCGCAGCTTGGTATATTTCCAAATTTCTTTTGCAATATTTCTATCTTTTTTAAACACAGGTTATTACTTGTACAACATTTCTTTTAAATTGCAAAGGAACATTAGCAGATTAGCTTATGTAACCATCTGGTGTTTGGAAATAACCAAAGATGATCAGAAACTCTTTGAAGCCAGTAGCCAAACTATAAAGTTCTTTTTTCTAAATGATTGTAAGTTATCCACATCAACACCATGCTGACATGTCAAGTTGTTGGATATCTCTCATTCATCAGTCTGTTGAAGCCTTGCTTCGTTACAAACTTGAGACATAAGATAGTTCTTGTTATTGGAAAAGTAGTTTGGGAGGTTATTGGTTGGTGTAATTTTGGAGACTTTATTTTATGGTGTTATTCATTAGGACAATGAGATTAGGATTTCATAAGTTATTCATTTGGACAATGACCCCTACTTTTCCCAAAATTATCCCACTTCTATACAAACTTTTTGTCCCAACCTCCAAAAATTACCTCATTCTTAACTTTGGGATAATCATGAGGAAAGTCTAATTTATTAAATATCTAAGATATGATAATTGTATTATAATATATAATATATCTTAATTATATTATATTATAAAATTCTATTATAATGTAAGATAATAAAATATTATATAATATAACATTAGTATTATATTATTATAATATTACTTTATATTATTTAGTATATATTTTATTAGTTAGAATAAAAATATTATAATAGTATTTTTATGATATAAAATATTGTATTATAATATAGTGTTTATATATTTAATATAATAATATATTAATTGTATTATAAAATATAATTTATTACATAATAAATTTCTATTTTATATTATACTTTATTATATTAATTAATAGTGTTAAATATATTGTCTATGGTAGTTATAATATTAAATAATATTTTACTACTACAATAAAAATTATAATAAATTACTATATATTGAAGTATGATAATTTAAATAAAATTAATATAATATAATATATTATCTAATAATTTTTAATTAATAATATTGAACATATTAATAGTATATTATGATTATTATAAATATTATATTTTACTAAGGAGCCATGTCATGAATTATTCTATTTAAATCACAGTAATTATCATAAAATAAAATAAAATATTATATTTTTAATAATAATTTAATATTTTAAATAATATTATATTGAATTAAACAAAATGTTATAATATTTGATTAAATATTATATTATTGAAATATTATATTAGATATATTGTTTGTATATTATATCAATTATTTATATAATATATTATAATATATCATATTATTATAATATATTATAATATATCATATTATTATAATATATTATATTAAATTAATTAATAACATTAAAAATAGTTATAATTAATTAGTAGTTATAATAAAATATATTATAGTTTAGTATAAAGTAAAATAATGTATTACATTAATAACATACCACATAATACGCTAAACCAATTAGGTAAATTAATTTAGAGTTAATTGATAGATAAATATTGTATTTTAATAAGGTGCCACATCATTAATTATCTCACATGAATTGTCAAATCAAAGCTTCAAATTGTCTCATTATCCTAAATTGTCTCACTTTACACCACTCAAAATATCCCAAAGGGATAAAATTGTTCCATTGGAATAATTATCACACTTAGCCCCAACTTGTCCCAACCAATAACCCCCCTACTCCCCTAGTTAAAAGAGCCTTTCTTCCTACCATCCATGCACCATATATTGATTGTTCATTTCAAGTCTTGTCGACCCCTTATTATCTATTCCCATTATAAGTGACCCAATTATCTGAGTGCCGTTAGTTGTCTTCATTGTCCCAGAATGTAATATTTATGGATGACGCATATCTCCGATTAAATGTCTTGCTGGTGTGCCTTATTGAGACAGTAGCATATCAGCTAATTATATTTTAGGGGCTTTTCGATATTAGTCCCTTAAATCATTAGCATTTTGATATCAGTCCCTCAAATCTTCATATTTTGATATTGGTCCCTTAAAGATCATTACTGGGTTGATATTAGTCCCGTAGTTAGTTGATGTTATAACTTTAGGGGAATATTCCGTTAGCTCTAACGTTTTTGGATGGATTGACCATTATAGCCCTCTGATTATAATCCCAAACCCATTATTTATTTAACATATCCATTTACAATCCTCAAACCCAAACCCATTTAGACCCCTATCTTCTTCCTTTCATCCCTTTGATTTTAAACAATTATGAGAAAGGGGGAGATTTTGCTCAATTGGGAAAGTGTTGGTGAAGAAAAAGATTGAAAGCATCCAAATTTAACGAGTGGGGTTTAGTTTGGTAATTTCCCACCTAGAGTTAGACCTAACCACAAGACATAATTTTTAACCATGATCTTACAAGAAGGACCAATATCAACAACTAAAGTGTAATTGAGAGACTAATATCAAAATATGAAGATATGAGGGACTAATATTAAATTCTCTATGATTTAATGGACCAATTGTTGGATTTTGGGTGTAGCCCAAACCAGGCGACGTGCTCGAGTCGAGCTCCGTCAGGCGAGCTCGAACGTGGCGCGGGCGAGGGCGAGATCCGAAGGCGAGCTCGAGCGGGGCTGCAGGCGAGCTCGACGAGATCGACTCGCAAGCGAGCTTGAGTTAGTGCAGGCGAGGTCGAGCGGGAGTTCTCATAGGCGAGGTCGTCACCAGCTGCACCTAGGTTTCCCTATAAATGGGAAACCCAGATCTCGAAAACCCTAGGCTTCTTCTTCTCGTTTTCTTCTTAGCGGCGGCGGCTCTCTCTCTCTCTCCTCTCGCGATCTCTTATTTCTCCTTCAGCTCACTTGATTTTGAGGGAGGAATTTAAAGAAGAGGGAATTTATTGAAAGAGGATTTAAAGAGAGGAGTTATTACTATAGCTACAGTAACAAACTTGTATTTATTAAGAGATCTCAACTTTGAGATCTGCTCTTGCATTATAATTTCCTTGATTAATAAGAAATTAATTATGTGGCTCTCGAGGATATAGGCAAATTTGTCGAACCTCTTAAATCTTGGTGTACTTTTCTCTATACTGTATTTTTGCTGTTTAAGGGGTTTAGCGTAGCCTCGGGTATTCCCCAACAACTGATATCAGAACGTGAAACGATTTAGAGGAAGTCAGATTCAAGTGGGAACGATGACCGCGAATGAAGGAAATGTGAGATTAGAGAAGTTCGATGGAACATATTTTGAATTCTAGAAAATACAGATAGAGGTTTATTTGTATCAGAAAAATCTGTATCAACCCCTCTCGGGGAAGAAGCCGGATTCTATGAAGGAAGATGAGTGGAACCTTCTAGACAAACAAGCCCTCAGAGTTATCAAATTGACATTAACTCGTAATGTTGCATCCAATATTGCGAAGGAGAAGACCACGTCGGGTCTTATGACAACACTCTCAAATATGTATGAGAAGCCATCAGCCGCAAGTAAAGTTCATTTGATGATGTGGTTATTCAATCTGAGAACGGCAGAAGGCGCGTCAGTAGCACAACACCTCAATGAATTCAACACAGTCACGACCCAATTGAGTTCAGTTGAAATTGAGTTTGATGAAGAAGTTCGAGCGTTGATACTTTTGTCTTCCCTACCAGAAAGCTAGAAGGCTACAATCACGGCTGTGAGTAGCTCGTCGGGAAGTAACAAGTTGAAGTTCGATGACGTTCGTGATCTGGTTCTTAGTGAGGAGATCCGACGGAGAGAGTCGAGTGAAGCTACAACATCTTTAGTATTGCATACAAAGTTAAGAGGTAAAAATTCAACCAGAGGGAATAGACGGGGCAAATCAAACTACAGAGGTAGATCAAAGGACATGAGGTCCAAGTCAAGGAATCCAAGCAACAACTCGAAGGCTATCGAGTGTTAGAATTGTGGAAAGATTGGGCACTATAAGAATCAGTGCAAGCGTGCACAGAAGGAGAAGGGGGTGAAGACAGAGGTGAATGTCACTTCCATATCAGGAGGAGACGACGCATTGATATGCTCTTTCGAGAGCAAGGAGCAATTTTGGGTGTTAGATTCAGGAGCGCCGTTCCATGCTACTTCTCAGAGAATTCTTCGAGAAGTATGTCCTCGGAAATCTTGGATACGTATACTTTGGTGATGATCAACCGTGTGCTATTGTGGGCAAATGTGTAGTGAAAATTAAGTTGAACGGGTCAGTATGAGAGCCGAAGGATGTCAGACATATTCCCGATCTTAGAAAGAACTTAATATCCGTAGGCCAGTTGGCTGGTGAATGATATACTACGACCTTTCATGGAGATGATTGGAAGATCTCAAAGGACGCAATGACGATTGCCTGAGGCAAGAAGACTGGTACCCTACATATGACAGCAGGTACACGTTGTTTGATCTCAGTCGTAGCAGACAATGAGACTTTAAATTTGTGGGATCCGAGACTCAGTCATATGAGTGAAAAAGGGATGAACATTATGTACACAAAGGGAAAACTCCTAGGTCTAAAATCAGTGGAGATGGACATGTGTGAAGAATGCATACTTGGAAAGCAGAAGAGAGTCAGCTTTCAGACAAGTGGCAGAACCCTTAGGAAAGAAAAGCTAGAGCTCATTCACTCAGATGTTTGGGGACCAACCACCACCGTGTCCATTGGTGAGAAACACTACCTCGTGACTTTTATCGATGATCACTCTCGGAAAGTGTGAGTCTACTTTCTGGGAAATAATACCTATCTCGATGTAGAAGGTATTGGTCCGTATAGAGTAGATCTTGAAAACAGTATTCTTGTCCTTAAATATGTGTTCTATGCGCCAGGAATTCAGCACAACCTGATCTATGTTCCCAGCTTGATGAAAAAAGGACTGGAAATTAGGTTCTACTATATCCGAGTTTCTATAAGAAAAAATAATAAAGTGTATGCTATGAAAAAACATGTGCTCGAGCATGAATTAGGTATTTTTTAGTAGTTTGTAATAATTCTAATAATAAATTTTCCAATTTGATCTACTGTCCTATTATATTTCGGAGTTTGAATTTTGACATTTTAAACTAGGACTTGCTAGTATTTCAAAAATAAAAGAAATTATTAGAATGAACTTACTGTCTGCACCATCTAATGTTCAATTGCCACAATGTGAACATTGTTTAACTGATAAAATGACCAAAAAACCTTTTATTGATGGACAAAGAGCCAATAAACTTTTAGGGTTGATACACTCAGATATTTGTGGTCCCCTAAGTATCAAAACTCTAGTAATAAAGAATATTTTATTATTTTTATAGATGATTATTCCAAGTTTGCACACATTTATCTTATATCTAGAAAATTAAAAACTTTTGATTGCTTTAAGAGATATAAGATAGAAGTTGAAAACCAACTTGGAATGAAAATCAAAATTTTAAGAATTGATAGAGGTGGGGAATATAACTCAAAAGAATTTAAGAGTTATTGTATTCAACATAAAATTAAAAGGCATACAACAATGCCGTATACACCACAACAGAATGATGTTGCTAAAAGAAAGAACAAAACTTTGCTGAATGTAGTTAGATGCATGTTGTCTTATTTTGGTCTCTCTAAATTTTTTTAGGAGAAACATTATTAACTACAAACTACATTTTAAATAGAATTCCTACCAAGTCAGTTGTATCTACACTTCATGAATTATGGAATAGGAGGAAACCTACCCTAAGTCATCTCAGGACGTGGAGAACTATAGCTGTTATGGGGTATCCCCTATTCTTCACAAAAACACTATCCCGCGAGCCGTCACTCCCCCAGTCGAGTCAGCTCCATTCCTCAAAGGCGACTCGAAAGGCGGACTCAGTCGAACCTCTTCATAACAAAAGATTGCTACTTAGTACTTAGCCGACACTCATCCCGAGGACAACTCAGAATATTTCTTCTCCGTATTATTTAACCTTTTATGATCTTCATTATGTCTACGTCCTCAGCAGTCTGAAACCTTGTCGGTTGCTGGTACCCCACATCACTAAAGTGACTTCTCGTCGCTCATCGACAAGCCTCGACGGCTGTTGGCTCCCTATATCACTGAAGTGAGCTTCCATCACTCACAAATCGACACGTATAGAGCAGAGGGTGACTCAGCCTCCAGCTCATCCCTCACCACCATCTTAAACCGCACACTCACGAAGTGTTTATTCTGCCATTAACATCCTCTATAAATACAGACACTATTCTCTATAAAAACAGGTTCATATTTTCTTGAAATAAAAAAACTCTCTAAACAACATATATTGGAAGAACATATCGTTCTTCCTTCACCCCACCTAAGTCCGCTAGCTGACTTGATCATCGGAGGTACCACAGGGGAAACGAGCCCCGTACTCCCACGATTCTTGCATGTGTAGGTGATCCATCTACCCCGAGCTCTAAGAACCAGACATAAAGTCGAAGTAGGAAGCGGCCCCCCTCGACGGTTCAACCCCTCGACGACTTAACAACTCTGCAACTTCAATCGGCCGTGTGATATCACACATCAACAGTTTGTCACCCACCGTGGGGCCACTTTCCTCTTTTTGAGAAAAAATAACAGGTTCTGAGCGAGGAGTGGACTAATCTTCTCCGAGACTACCTCCTCCAAATTATGTGACTCAGGGTCAATTGGAACAGACGGTAGACATGCTCTCTCTATCTATGAAAGAGCAGTTTGTCGTTCTGACCAATGAGCTTCTGTGGCGAATCCCACGGTAGCCACACGCCGCTGAACAACCTCCTCCATCTGGAGATCGGCAACAAATACCTTGGTTCCTCATCAGGATAAGCCCAAGAGACAACGACTTCTCAATCAGCACAAAGCCCTTGGCTCTTCTTAAAGGTAAGCCCAATGTACAACATATGGTTTGATTTCGTCTGCTCTCATTGACCATCATGATCAAGACCTTGGCTCCTCATCAAGATAAGCCTAAGGCACAACGACTTCTCAGTCGGATATCAAGACCTTGGCTCCTCATCAGGATAAGCCCAAGGCACAACGATTCCTCAGTCGGCAAAAAGGTAAGCCCAAGGCACAACATTTGGTTCGATTCCGTCTACTTTCATCGACCATCATGGTCAAGACCTTGGCTCCTCATCAGGATAAGCTCAAGGCACAACGACTCCTCAGTCGGCACAAAGCTCATTGGCTCTTCTTAAAGGTAAGCCCAAGGTACAACATATGGTTCGATTCCGTTTGCTCTCATCGACCATCATGGTCAAGACATTGGCTCCTCATCATGATAAGTCCAAGGCACAACGAATCCTTAGTCGGCACAAAGTCATTGGCTCTTCTTAAAGGTAAGCCCAAGGCACAACATATGGTTCGATTTCGTCTGCTCTCATCGACCATCATGGTCAAGACATTGGCTCCTCATCATGATAAGTCCAAGGCACAATGACTCCTCAGTCAGCACAAAGTCCTTGGCTCTTCTTAAAGGTAAGCCCAATGCACAACATATGGTTCGATTCCGTCTGCTCTTATCGACCATCATGGTCAAGACCTCGGCTCCTCATCAGGATAAGTCCGAGGCACAACGACTTCTTAGTCAGCAACAAAGACCTTTGCTCCTTATCAGGATAAGCTCAAGGCACAACGACTCCTCAGTCCACACAAAGCCCTTGACTCTTCTTAAAGGTAAGCCTAAGGCACAACATATGGTCCGATTCCGTCTGCTCTCATCGACCATCATGGTCAAGACCTTGGCTCCTCATCAGGATAAGCCCTTGGCATACGACTCCTCACTCGATAAAAAGTCTTTGGTATCTTATCAGGAATAAATCCAAGGCACAACCCTTTGGTCGACTCCCACAGTCACCTCTCGGCCCTAGGGGAAAATGGAAGACCTAGTCACCTAAACACTCAACTTCTCAGTCGATAAAAAGTCTTTGGTACCTTATCAGGAATAAACCGAAGGCACAACCCTTTGGTTGGCTCCCACAGTCACCTCTCGGCCCTAAGGGAAAATGGAAGACCTAGTCACCTAGGCACTCGACTCCTCAGTCAATAAAAAGCTCTTGGTACATTGTCAGAAATAAACCCAAGGCACAACCCTTTGGCCGACTCCCACAGTCGCCTCTCGGCCCTAGGAGAAGGAAAAGGCCTAGTCGACTCTCTCGAGCCTAGGCAACCAACTTCAAGGATTCATGTATCACCTTTCAATCAAGAAGGAACAAGAAAAATTCAAGAGTTTAAAACGCTCGAAATGAATTTATTTTTTCATTAGCTCTTCTTATTTACAAAGTCAAAAGTACTAATTACAACGACTGATAAAAAAAAGGAAACATGACTCATTCTTATTTTTTTCTTCACCCGCGAGGGTCTCCGGAGGTGGAACGGCCGCATCAGCAGTTGCCGAAGCCTCTTGGCCCAGAGCACCAGCATCAGTAGGAGGAGCAGGCATCACAGGGGCTTCAGACCCCCTTCCATTAGGGGAATGACAGCTGCCGTTTCCTCATACGCGCCGTCTGAAGACTCACCGTCATCACCTGACAGCAATCTTCCTTCTCTCGCCTGGAAATCCCTAAGAAGATCGAGACAGCAAGAGACTTGTAATGGGTAAGAGCTCTCAGAAGGAGGATGTGAGCTGGAGGGTACTAAAGTGGTGAAGTAATCAACTCCGGCTTTGCATGCCAGGGCTACCTCAAGTTTTTCCTTTGGATCCATCCACAGCCACATCCAAGCGAAAGAGGCTAACTGTTATGGGGTATCCCCTATTCTTCACAAATATACTATCCTGTGAGCCGTCACTCCCCCAGTCGAGTCGGCTTCATTCCTCAAAGGCGATTCGAAAGGCGGACTCGGTCGAACCTCTTCATAACAAAAGATTGCTACTTAGCAATTAGCCAGCACTCCTCCTGAGGACAACTCAGAATATTTCTTCTCAGCATTATTTAACCTTTTATGATCATCATTATGTCTCCGTCCTCAGTCGTTTGAAACCTTGTCGGTTGCGGGTTCCCCACATCACTGAAGTGACTTCTCGCTGCTCATCGACAAGCCTCGACGACTGCTGGTTCCCCATATCACTGAAGTGACCTTCCATCACTCACAAATTGACACGTATAGAGCAGAGAGTGACTCAGCCTCCAACTCACCCCTCACCACCATCTTAAACCGCATACTCATGAAGTGTCTATTCTGCCCTTGGCATCCTCTATAAATACAGACGCTATTCTCCATAAAAACATGTTCGGATTTTCTTGCAATAAAAAAACTCTCTAAACAACCCATATTAGAAGAACACACCATTCTTCCTTCACCCCACCCAAGTCCGCTAGCTGACTTGACCGTTGGAGGCACCACAGGGGAAACGAGCCCCGTACTCCCACAATTCTTGCATGTGCAGGTGATCCGTTTGCCCCGAGCTCTAAGAACCAGACACAAAGTCGAAGTAGGAAGCAGCCCCCCTCGACGGTTCAACCCCTCGATGACTCAACTACTCTGCAACTTCAATCGGCTGTGTGATATCAGACATCAACAATAGCCCATGTTCTTATTCCATACCAACTTAGAGATAAGTTTGATTTTAAAACAGTAAAGAGTTGATTCATAGGATATTCAGAAAAGTAAAAACGTTATAAGTTCTACAATAAAAAAAAGGAGTTACTGAAAGTAGAGATGCTACATTTGTAGAGAATCTAGAGGAAGAGGAATAAGTTCAAGAGGAAACAAAACCTCTCACTGTAATAGATGATGATTATTATGGTGTTGTTTCCACTAGGGATCCTGGTATTGTGAATGAACCTAACCCTAAAAATAATAAAATACCTATGAAAAATGATGTACCTCATTGACCAGTTGTAAGCAACAAAAGACCAAGAACGCAACCTTTATGGATGGATGATTACTATTTGTCTTCATGTGAGTCATCTTGTTTCTCGGTAGATACAAATGTAAAAGAACAAGATCTCTTAATCTTCTCTAATGTGATGAAATCACATGAATCAGCTTTATAGCTAGAATTCATGAGAGAATAACTTGATTCTATAGAAAAGAATAAGGTATGTGAATTATGTGATCTACCGGAAAATAGAAAAGTCATAAGGTGTAAATGGATGCTTAAAAAGAAATATCATGTTGATGGATCTATTAATAAATTCAAAGCACGATTAGTTGCTAAGGGTTACAACCAGAAGGCATGAATATATTTTCAAGAAACGTACTCTTCTGTAACTAAATTTGCATCATTAGAATTATTTTGGCTTACATTGCATATCTTGATTTAGAATTATTCCAAATGGATGTTAAAATTATATTCCTTAACGGAGAGTTGAAGGAAGTCATATATATGCAACAACCTGAAGATTATCAGGTGAAAGGACATGAACATAAATTTATAAATTAATGAAATATTTATATGGTTTTAAAAAAATCTTTTAGACAGTGGTATTCAAATTTCATGATGCAATCATCAAACTTGGTTTTATTCAAAATAAATTAGATAATTGTGCATATGTCTTGAAAAGTGGAAGCAATTTTGCTATATTATACTTATATATGGATGATATATTACTCGCCGAAAATAACATGGAAATGTGAATAAAATTAAGGCATATCTTAGCGAAAAGTTTGAGATAAAAGATATAGGTGATGCATCATATATTTTTGGAATTCCAATAATTCGAGATAGAAAGTCTAGAATGCTAAGTTTAAATCAAAAAAAATATTTAAGGTCAGTTCTTCAAAGGTTTGGAATGAAGAATTCCAATCCAGCACTAACTCCGTTGGTCATGAGAAAGAGATTATGTAAAGAGCAAAACCCCGGAGATGGGCAAAAGCCATTAAATGTTTCGTATGCTCAAGCAATTTGAAGTTTAATGTATGCAATGTTGTGCACCAGACCTGATTTAGCTTATACTGTAAGTCTGGTTAGTCGATATGAAAGTTATCTAGGATCAACACATTGGGAAGCTGTTAAAAGGGTTATGAAGTATATCAGAGGTATATTAACTCATAGATTGATTTATCAAGTCAATTCGCTCAATCTCCTCGGTTACTCTGATGATGATTTCAGAGGTGATAAAGATGATGGAAAGTCCAATTCGGGACACTTGTTCATCTTTGGAGGAGAAGATGTTTCTTGGAGTAGTATGAAATAAGGGTGTGTTGCTAGATACACACAAGAAGTTGAATACATAGCTTGCAGTATGGTAACTGCGCATGATGTATGGATAAGAGAGAAGTTGAATACATAGCTTGCAGTATGGTAACTGCGCATGATGTATGGATAAGAGAG
>BQKN01066373.1:160070-177297 GCA_022839385.1 Asparagus kiusianus | reverse complement strand
ACATAGCTTGCAGTATGGTAACTGCGCATGATGTATGGATAAGAGAGTTTCTAATTGATTTAGATCTCAATTTGTTAGAAGGACATGTTAATATCTATTGTGATAATTAGGCACTCATTAGCCTGATCAATAGTGGCGTGAATAGCTCCAAAGGGAAACATTATATTCAAGATATTATAGAAAAAAGAGAAGTTAAAGTGATTTACATCCTTACTACAGATATGATTGCTGATCCTTTGACAAAAGAAATACTAGCGGAATATTTTATCAAACAGGTAAGTTTGATGGGACTTAGAAATAAATAAGTATAAGTAAATTTCATGAATAATGAAATAATGGTTGTTCTCTAGTCTTTACGAATAGTGGGAGTAATGGAAAGAAGATACATATGATCTCACGGATAGTGGGATGCATGTCACTTGGTTTATTTGGTCAAGTGGGAGATGTTAATATGACGCGGTCAATTATTGACCAAACCAACCTAGGAATATTTCCTAGATATTATTGGGTTGTTAGCATAACTTCATTAATATCTGTAGAAGAGGGATTCGTGGATGGGTAGAGGAAATTATGGATGCTGATACGATTTAATTCTAACATCTAAAAGTACATCGTGTTTGGTACGCGGGAAAAAAGAGTTGGAATTGAATTCCATTCCCACTCATTCCCGCGTACCAAACGAGCCCTTATAAAAATGAAGGGTTATCTCATTGTTGAGATACACAGAAACACCCAAAGTTTCTATCCGGAACCCCAAATCAAAACCACTCTCTTTTATCCTTTTATGCCTGCCAAACTGAAGCTACAAGGGTAGTAAGTTCAAAACATTGATGTACAAGGGGTCCTTGTGGAAGTAACCCTGAATTCAAAGTGCCAGTACCAATGGGATAGAAGGAAAGAGTATGGGATAGTAGATTCAATTGGTTGCAGTTTCAGCTAAAAAGTACAAGTACATTGTTCATGCTACGAAGATCTTCAAATTTCGAATGTTAAACGCTGTTCATGCCACAAAGATCATATTGTCAATTTAGCAACAGGTATACCCTGATAAATAATACCCACAACAAAGCGCGAGCTTAATACTATTACTTATTAGGGTTAGACCATTAATTCTTTTAAAAATTAGACAAAAGTTAGGGTTAGGATTTATGAGAGACGAACCTGAGCTTTGGCACCCTCAAAGAGTGATTCGCGGACGACCCAAAGATTCGATCCCTGCCTCTCGCCGGAGCCCGCGTCGTTAGGCCGTCATCATTTTATCCAGAGTCTGCGACTAAGGGCATCTCCAATAGTTTCTTTAAAATTTTCTTCAAAATGGGAAAGCAAAAGTCATATTCTCCAAATTATTTTTACACCAACTCCAACAGCTTCTCCATTTTGAAGAATCAATTTTTTTCTCCAAAAATTTGAAAAACGCTGCAGATTTGGGGAAGCTTCTCTATTTTTTCTCCTCCATCCTTATTTTGGGGAATGAGATGGGAAATCTGTTGGACCAAAAACCTAACTAAATTCTCTAAAAATGAGAAATGAGAAAGCTGTTGGAGATGTTCTAAAAAGTTTAGCCAGCCGATAGGGTTCAAATTGGGTCGGGTATCTTTTCATGTTAATATGTATTGAAGGCCCAGTGGAATTTACCCATTGGTCTGAGTAATCCCATCCAAAATTAACTTTCTACACAAGCAGCGAAGAATATAAAGATCGTACCTCCTCAATCTTTCATTAAAAGGAGAAGGAAAAAAAAACCATAAAATGCTGAGGGTTCTCTTCTCTCCCATGTTCATGAACGCTCATCACATAATCCTGACTGGTTTGCATCACATAATTGTGACTGGTTTGCTCACCACGGCGGGCGGGTTCTTCATCGTTATGAGATGAGTTGAAGGTCTCACTTCCAGTAGCTACTATCTGTTCTTTAGTTCATGCTCTGGCATCCGACGCAGTTCGTTTTCGCTGTAATTCTTGAAAAACAACACAACTAGCAAAATAAAACCAGGCAAATTAGAGCGTGTGATAATATGTTTCTCAAACAGAGGGAAATTGGAGAGCTAAGATCTGGACACATGATATTATGCAGTAAAACGACGACTAGTTGAACCTAAACTATAATTAAACTAAAACTGTATACATAGGTTAGACTCAAAAAAACTTTCTCCGTACATTTCTTACACCCATCGACATCATCCATCGATCGCAGAAATTGACCTGGAAATATTAAAGCCACTGTATATCAGTGGGTTGAAGGATTAGATATCGTTTGCAGTAACAAACGATGTGATAAAGGAAGCTTATGTTAGATCTAAATCATAAAACTTGAGATCTAAAACATTAAGCCATGATTAATTCAAAGAGATTAAAAAGAATCATAAAAGAGCGGAAGCTTATACCTGAATCTATGGATTAAACTTGAGATAGGTTTTGGATCTTCTAACCTTAGGGTTTCTCTAGCCAAATTTCTCTCTAGATGGGGGTGAAGAGAATTAGAGAATGTAACCCTAGATTAGGGACCATAACCCCTTATTTATAGATGTTGTACATTTGTAATTTGACCCCTCATCAAATCACAATTACAACCTGGTATCTGCACATATAACCTCATAACTTATTTAAATACCCATTAACCCAAATTAATTGATCACTTTAGTGGGTTATCCTGAAAGATAGCAATACACATTGATTAATCATATGTGCCCACAAATAGATTTATTAGATTAAATCCAACAATCTACCACTTTGGCACCATATGATTCCTTAAATTGTGTATTAACCTTATGAGCTCAAAATTGCTATCACTGAAAAGGTATTTCCGAACAATCTCGTCCATTGACTATATCAATATAGGATCAAAGCGGTCTTCGTCACATTTATCGTAACTAAACCTATCAATTGTCACATATACCAATACAATCAAATGATATAGATCAAACATGGATGTGCAGCATGAAAATTACATGCAATGTGATCAGTACATGTCTATTTTCAACTGGTCCTCCTTTAGTGAGGTCAAAACCAAGCATAATGTAACAGAGTGTCTTAACTGAATACTTTATTCTGATCAGACAATACAACCAAATATAAAGCACCACAATTACAAACTCCCACTAAATCATGATATCCTCAAATAATACCACACCCATATGAGCAGTATGCTCATGAAAGACCTTGGGTGGTAATCTCTTAGTAAGAGGATCAGCTATCATGGAGTTTGTTCCAATGTGTTCTATGGATATCTGTCCACTCTGTACCCTTTCTTTCACAACCAGGAACTTAATGTCAATATGTTTTGACTTAGTTGGGCTCCTGTTGTTATTGGAATACATTACTACAGAGTTATTGTCACAATATAACCTTAGTGGTCTTTCAACATTTTCCAAAATTCGCAGTCCCGTGATAAAATTTCGCAGCCATATTTCCTGATTGGATGCCTCATAGCAAGCTACAAATTCAGCCGCCATAGTTGAGGAAGCTACTAGTGTCTGTTTGACACTTTTCCATGATATAGCTCCTCCTGCTAACATATAGATGTAGCCTGATGTAGATTTCCTGCTATCTTGGCATCCAGTAAAATCAGAGTCCGAATACCCAATGACCTCTAACTGTTCTGATTTTCTGTATGTGAGCATGTAATCTTTTATTTTCTGAAGATACCTCATAACTCTTTTGACTGCTATCCAATGATCCATATCAGGGTTGCTTAAGTATCTGCCTAACATCCTAACAATGTACGCAATATCCGGACGCGTACATACCTGAGCATACATGTCACGCCCCGCTTCCCAAAATGCCCGGGAACCGGAACGTGAACAAACCCGCAACGTATTAAACTGAGGAGAGATAAGTGCTAGACCTCTTCTTCTCAATCTAATACGCTAAGCGTCTGGAAATAAAACAATGCGAAGTCACAGGTCCCCGATCACAATCAGTAAGAATACAATAGACAAACTCAGAATAAAAATATCATATCACAAATGGGATAACATCCGAGACATAATATTCGGGTCAACATGCCCTTATACAAGACTATCTGAACGAAATACTGGAAAATATAAAATACAATAATCCAGCGGAAAGAAATGCTATAAAAAGAAAACTAAGATCAAATAACTACACTTCAGCTTCTTCTGCTACACCGTCTTCAAGGCACTCCTGTTAAGAATCATCTGGCTCCTGCTAAACCTGCTCTTCTCCAAAGTCTGACGTACACCAGAGAAAAAAGGTGTACGTCAGGTGCATAGCGCACGGCAAGACCCCCACAAAACAAATAGAACAACGAAAACCAAAACGATAAACAATACGATAACAGAAACGACATAAGAACGTGCAACTGGTAATCCAACAAAATCAACATGCAATCCACTACCAAAACATGATAATCATAAGAATCCGTAAATCAATCGGGTAACAAAATCATGCAGCTAGCGATCAGTCTAATCATCCAAATAACAGGGGCATACAATAAATGGAATTAATACTTAAAAATCTATAACAAGAGACGTAGTACGTCGAGCGAAATAATCCAAACAAGGAAACCCTCATGTATATACCATATGTCTCAAATTGTAGATAATTAAATATTAATCTCAATCTATGTATGAAAAGAAAACAACTAGCCATCCTATCACAACTCACTGGACCACGTCTTACTAGATCATATTATCGGATATCTGGATAACAACCATATCTCACTAGTACCTCAGACCCGCCCCAGTGCGAAACGATTCACTGGTGCGTGCCTGGAAATAATCAATAATCACTATATCACCGCTCCTCAAACCCACCCCAGTGCGAAACGATTCACTGGTGCGAGCCTGGAAATAAACAATAAACACATCCGATCACTATATCACCGCTCCTCAGACCCACCCCAGTGCGAAACGATTCACTCGTGCGAGCCTGGAAATAAACAACACACATACGATCACTGCTCCTCAGACCCACCCCAGTGCGAAACGATTCACTGGTGCGAGCCTGGAAATAAACAACACACATATCCGATAACATGAACCAGTCCTTCCCATCCCAAGTCCAAGTCAACAACTCATATCTCACGGGTCACTATGGTCAAGCAATACACATGATTCTCAACTACAACAGGGTATAAATGCAATGAATACTATGTAACAGTATCACGAATCATGAACAGGAAATGTGAACAACTACAAAAACACGTGCAATATGGAACTACAACTATCACATAATTACGCATGAAATGTCGCAATTTCCAATCGTCATGACCATAAATTGATTTATTCCAAAAATAATCTTTTCCAAAAATTCCTTTAAAATTATTTAACTAACCCATTTTCCAAAATAAATTCTTTCAACTCATTTATTATTATAATAATTCAATTTTAACCATTTTTTCAAAATAACTCTTTTTTAAAAATTATTCCTCATAATAATTCTAATTAATCTAGAAAAATATTAATTTATTATTTTGAAATCATTTAATATCATCATCAACAGTCCCACGCAGATAATCGTAATAAAATAGCTATAACTATTCATATTACAGCACAAATAATTCGCAACAGATCCAGAAATTGAATTGACAAGTCAAAGGGAAGCGGGATCTTGCCTCGGGTTCGTCGAATGATTCGACGTCGATGGCACCGTTCGGATCTGACGCGGTGGTGCGCGACGTCGGGGAACTCCAACGAGGGGCAGCGGGGAAAGCGGACGGCGACACGGGTTGTGCGGAGGGTGATGGCGGCTGCAGGGGGTCGGAGATGGGGCTGGGAGCTGCTGACGGAGCTCGGGGCGCTCGACGAGGTGAGAGGGAACTGGGACGAAGATGGCCGGCGCGAGTGTGGCTGCTGTGGTGGCCGGAGGCGGCTCGGGAAGCTGGGAGAGGGGGTTGAGCGGGCGGGGAGGGCTGACGGCGGTTAATGGCGGCAGGGGGCGGATTAAGAGGAGGCGAGGGGCTGTCGGGTGTCAAAGGTGGTAGGCGGGCTGGCGTTGGAGGTTCGCCGGCGGGCGATGTTTGGGGAGGCGGAGTTGGGGGCTGGCCAAGGCGCGGGGTTGGCAGACGCGGTGGTCGGTAGTGTGAGCGGCGGCGAGGCTGGGCGGGACGACTGCGGGGGGTTCGGGGGG
Organism: Asparagus kiusianus; assembly: GCA_022839385.1. Taxonomy (NCBI): domain Eukaryota; kingdom Viridiplantae; phylum Streptophyta; class Magnoliopsida; order Asparagales; family Asparagaceae; genus Asparagus; species Asparagus kiusianus. The sequence continues at coordinate 171,207 of BQKN01066373.1, read as the reverse complement.
ATATCAAGGGGGCGGTGGATGTGGGTTGAGCGGCTGCGTTTTGGGGAAGAAAACGAAGAGAGAGAGAGAAAATGAAAAATAATTATATATATATGGATATTTAGGGTTAGGGTTAGGGATAAAATAATTAAAATAAATACTTTTGGGTACTTAAAAATTAAACTAATTGCATAATAATTATCTATAATTAAAAACGTACATGTTGAGCTAATACAATAGTTGATACGGAATAGTCAAAATATTCACATATTGTACAATTAAACAAGAATAATTAATAATAAAAATATATTTATTTACATTTAAAATCAAATAATTATGGGATAAATATCTACAAATCAAAACGTACTAGTTATGCTATTACGACAGATAATATTCAACAATAGAATTAATACAATAATTTATACAAATGATACCTAATTAACAATACAACATATTATACGAAATAATACGTAACATCGATATTAATACAACGTATAATTTAAAATAATATGTAATAGCATCCATATCACAACGGATAATTTCCAGAAATTTTCATTGTACTAAATTAGTTTATAAATATTAAAACTATTTAAATAAATATAAAACTTGGACTTTAAATCATAGAAAATTCTAGAAAATCAAGAAAAATATAAATACTCTTTTAAAAATCATAATTAAATATTTTAAAATACAAAAAAATATTTTAACTAGTATTAAAATTCACGGTCATTACAATACATTAGACTTCCTACAACCGAAGCATAAGGAATCTTCTGCATTTCCTGAATTTCAAGGTTACCTTTAGGGCACTGATTGAGACTAAACTTGTCTCCTTTAGCAACAGGGGTGTCACCTGGTCTGCAATCTTATATGCCAAACCTTTTAAGTACCTTATCGATATAGCTCTTTTGTGATAATCCAAGAATACCTCGAGAGCGATCTCGATGTATCTGGATCCCTAATATAAAAGAGGCGTCCCCAAGATCTTTCAACTCAAAATTCTTTGATAGAAATCTCTTGGTTTCGTGCAACATGCCTATATCATTAGTGGCAGGTAATATGTCATCGACATACAGAACCAGAAAGATATACTTACTCCCATTGAACTTGTGATATACACAGTCATCAACAATGTTCATCTCAAAACCGAACGAGATAATTATTTGTTGAAACTTATGATACCATTGACGAGGAGCTTGCTTGAGTCCATAGATGGATTTCCTTAATTTGCATACCATATTCTTTGGGTCTCCCGACACAAAGTTTTCTGGTTGCACCATATAGATCATCTCATCAATGTCGCCATTGAGAAATACAGTCTTAACGTCCATCTGATGTAACTCAAGATCATAATGAGCAACAAGTGCCATGATTATTCTGAATGAGTCTTTCGATGAAACTGGAGAGAAAGTCTCTGTATAATCAATGCCTTCCTTTTGAGTATAGCCTTTAGCCACAGGACGTGCCTTATACCTTTCCACATTACCGTTTGCATCCCGCTTGGTTTTAAAAATCCATTTACAACCAACCGATTTTGCACCTTCTGGTAACGGGACAAGTTCCCAAACCTTATTGTCTTGCATAGACTTGTACTCTTCATTCATGGCATCAATCCACTGTTGAGAGTTAGAACTTTTCATGGCCTGAAGGAAGTTGATTGGATCATCTTCCAACATTCCATTACTTTCCTCATGTTCTTGGAGAAATACAACATAATCATCAGGAATAGCATTTCTCCTTTCTCTCGTGGATCTCCTTAATGGCACTGGTTCTTGAGGTTGTTGAGTTTGTTCTTCTGGAATAGGGAGTTGTTCAACATTATCATCTTGAGGTTCCGGATTTACTTCTTGAGCAACAACAGGTATAGGAACCTGAATATTATCAAAAGTAACTGTATGGATTGGGTCTGAAGCCAATTCCTCCTCAAAAGCAATGTTTCTAACCTTATTTCTCCCCCCAAACTCAACATCCTCAAAGAATGTTGCTGTTCCCATCTCAAAAATATTCCTTACTGTGGGATCATAAAACTTATAGCCCCTAGAGCGTTCAGAGTACCCAATAAAGTAGCTGCTAACTGTTTTGGAGTTCAATTTCTTTTCATTTGGCCTATAAGGCCTTGCCTCAGCTGGACATCCCCAAATATGTAAGTGCTTTAAACTGGGCTTTCGACTAGTCCAAAGCTCATAAGGTGTTTTAGCAACTGTTTTACTTGGCACTCTGTTCAGAATGTAAGCTGCTGTCTTAAGTGCTTCTCCCCAGAGAGACTCTGGTAAAGAAGAATGAGCAATCATACTTCTTACCATATCCTTAAGAGTCATGTTTCGTCTTTCAGCTACACCATTCATGCTAGGTGAACCCGACATGGTGTTGTAGGCGTCAAAAAATGCTGAAAGATATCCAATCACAGTCCAAGAGGAAGTCATCCAAAAAATCAGAAAAGAACACAATTATGGAGTGTCTCGCCGTGCGAGACAGTCTTTACTGTCTCGCTGGGCGAGACAGGCTTTTACTGTCTCGTCCACGCGAGACAGTATTTACTGTCTCGCTGGGCGAGACAGACTTTTACTGTCTCGCCCACGCGAGACAGTCTTTACTGTCTCGCCGGACGAGACAGACATTTACTGTCTCGCCCATGCGAGACAGTTTTCAGAGGATCAAAACGGTTTTGAAAACTACCCTACACGTGTCCATTAACTGCCAAAGGACGTGGGAACATCGTGGGCGAAAATCACGTTGAGAACTGCCAGAATAACTGAATTTCAAGACGTGGGAAGGCAGTTACGAGAAAACTTCCAGGAATATCGATCTCGCGCGACAGTATTTTGCTGTCTCGCCAGGCGAGACAGTAAATTTACTGTCTCGCTGGGCGAGACAGCAAACACTGTCTCGCTGGGCGAGACAGCAAACACTGTCTCGACCAGCGAGACAGTAAATACTGTCTCAGAAGACAGTTTTGTCGGAGGGCTATAAATACCCCCCGAGATCATTTTTTTAAGGGGTTGGCATAAGTACGATCCAAGGCTGACCAGAGAGCATTCCAGAGCAGAAAGAGCAGAGATTTCAGTTCCTGGAGTGATTCCTTGACATTCAGGCTTAGACTTGTTTTCAAGAAGAACGACTATCTTACATCGATAAGATATCGTTTTCAATTCTGACTTCGATAACGAAGGAAGAATCATACGCCCCCCTCTCACGATCTGAGATTCGGTGGTCCACGAACCAAAGCGTTCCCGGCACAGGCAAAGTCCCACAAAAGCAATAGTCGATAAACAACTATTGTGTTATTTTCTTCAAGAGTTGTAATTTTCTTTTGTTGTATAGAAAAGTCTTATAAAAAGGCTGTTTTCTGTGAATTTATTGTAATAAAAAAGAATACAATGAATTCGACGACAAGTTCAACTTTTGACGAAAACAGGTGTACTGTGGGACGATACCGTATTCCTCTAGGTATCTAGCAAATGGTCCTGGACGTTGTTCACCTGAACCATCATATCTACCGTAGTACTCACCACCACGATCAGATCTAACGGTTTTAATTTTTCTGTTGAGTTGATTCTCAACTTCAGCTTTATAGGCTTTGAACATGTCCAGAGACTCAGATTTTTCATGAATGAGATATAGGTACCCATAACGTGATTAATCGTCTATGAATGATATAAAATATTGTTGACCATTCTAGGATGCCGTAGGGAATGGTCCACAAATATCTGTATGTATCAATTCTAAGACTTCCGAAGATCTGTTGGTACCTAATCTCTTAACTTTGGTCTGTTTTCCCTTAATACATTCAACACATACGTCGAAGTCAGAAAAGTCAAGGGAATCCAAAATGCCATCAGACACAAGACGCTCAACTCTACCTTTTGATATATGACCCAAGCGCTTATGTCATAATGTCGCTGAATTTTTCTTATTTAATTTACGCTTAGTACCACGTGATTCCACATGCAAGGATTCATTATAAGAAGCAATTGTATCAAGCAAATATAGGTTGTCATAAGTACTCAAGTAACCAGTTCTCACAACATTTGAGTTAAAAGATAAACTGAATTGATTGTTTCCAAATAAACAAGAATAACCTGATTTGTCAAATACAGAAACTAAAATCAAATTCCATCTAAAAGACGGTACTACAAACGTATCTTTTAAATCCAAATAAGAACCAGTTCCTAACAACAAGCTAAAGTGCCCAATTGCTTCCACATCTACCGACTGTCCATCGCCCACAAAGATGTGTCTTTCAACATCACTTGGCTTTCGATAGCTCAGGCAATACTGCATAGAAACACTTATGTGAGTAGTAGCACCAGAGTCTAACCACCAAGTGTTTCTAGGTACTGAAGCTAAATTAACCTCAGAACAGACCAAAGTAAGGAACATACCCTTATTAGCACGCCAGGCGTGATATTTTATACAATCCTTCTTTACGTGTCCAGGCTTGTTACAGAAGAAGCAACCCTGATTATCCTTATGTTGTTTCTTCTGAACTGGACCCTTAGCAGCTTCATTATCATTCTTTCTTTTCTTACCCTTATCCTTAGAGGCATATGCCAAATGAGCACTTTCTGTCTTATCTTGCTTCAACCTGTCTTCTTCTTGCACACAGTATGAAATGAGCTCATTTAGAGTCCATTTCTCCTTTTGGCAGTTATAACTGACCTTAAACTGATTGAATTGTGCAGGAAGAGACAACAAAACCAGATGCACCAATAACTCATCACAAAGATCGAGTTTAAGTGCCTTAAGCTTTGAAGCAATATGAGACATTTCCATAATGTACTCCCTGATATTTCCTTTGCCCTTATACTTCATTGAAATCAAGCGAGCTAAAAGTGTGCTTGTTTCTACCTTATCGTTTTTCGCAAAACGTTTCTCAATTTCGGCAAGGAAATCTTTAGCCTTAGTAATCCCTTCGGATTCTATGCCTCTGAAGGCTTCCGGAACGCCGCGCTTAATGATCATAAGACTCATGCGATTTGAACGCTCCCACTTCTCATACTCCTTCTTTGCATCAGGAGTGTTATCCGCATTGAGAAGTTAGGGTTGTTCAATTCTTAATGCAAGGTTTAGATCCATGCAGCCAAGAACAATTATGTTCTCTTTCCAAACCTTGAAGTTTGTCCCATTTAACATAGGAATTGAGTTGATGTTAGCAGATATTGTTGCAGCAGATGCATTAGCTGAAATAAAACAAAATTGCACACATCAATAACCATATTTAGTAATCAATAAAATTCAAATAATGACAAATCTCATCTCAAGATATCTGGCACAGTATTAATATCAAGTCTTTGGACAGTAATATTAACTTGTAAGTGATACCTTGTTGTAATGATCAAACATTGATAATAACTCATGTTAAATAATGAAACTATCTTTGGATCGATTTATTATTCACATGTAAACCTTATAATTGTCACACGTTTATCACCGCAGATGTGTATACAGTCTAAATAAATATTAACATTCCTTTGGGCCGATTAAATATTTACACGAAAGCATACACACAAACATCTCACATTCCTCTTGAACAATCTACACAAGAGAGGTTACTTTAGCAACTTCTTGTTTCAATTAAACAATTGGAGTGAGAGACAACCTTAATACCTTAATGTCATAATATTTGAATCAAATAATTGATTAGCTACCAAATTAGATTTAAATTAAAAGGTTTTTAATTTAAATCAACTGAATTTTCAAAAAAAAACTTAATTGGGGTCTCATAGATTAATTAGGGCCCATAACTTAATAAATTAAGTATACCAAAGTAGACCCATGAAAAGCTGAGGCTTAACCATTGTGAACACGAAGTTCGCTTGACTTCGAACGCAAGGTTCGACTGTATTGAGTACAAGACTCACCTAAGTACGAACGTGAGGTTCGTCTGAAAATGAACGCAGGGTTCAACTTGAGAACGAACGCGAGGTTCGTTTAAAAATGAACACAGAACGAACGCGAGGTTCGTTTGAAAAATGAACGCGAGGTTCGACTGGAAACGAACACATGGTTCATCTTGAGAACGAACACGAGGTTCGTTTGGATTGAGCACAGAGCTCGCCTGAGGATGAACGCGGAGTTCAACTTGAATTTAGCGCGAGGCTCACCTAAGAACTGAGCGCGAGACTCAACTTGAATTGAGCGCGAGGCTCACCTGAAATCTGAGCGCGAGGCTCAACTTGAGAACGAACGCTAAGTTCGTTTAAAATTGAGCGCGAGGCTCACCTGAGAACGAACGCTAAGTTCGTTTGAGTTGAGCGCGAGGCTCACCTGAGAACGAACTCGAAGTTCGTTTAAATTCAGCGCGAGGCCCACCTGAGTTGAGCGCGAGGCTCACATGAGAACGAACTCAAAGTTCGTTTAAATTGAGCGCGAGGCCCACCTGAGTTGAGCGCGAGGCTCACATGAGAACGAACTCGAAGTTCGTTTAAATTGAGTGCGAGGCTCACCTGAGTTGAGCGCGAGTGTAAGGACCGTGATTTTCGATTTTTATTTGAATAAATTTTTCTGGTATTTAAATATTAAATATTATTTTTCTAAAAGAATATTTGTATTTTCTCCAATTTTCTACAATTTAAAAATACGGTATTATAATATTTTAATGGTTTTGCTAATTATAAATTTAGCTGTTCGGTAAAACTTTTTTTTAAATTAATAGTTAATTATTCATTATTGTTATTATTATTTTGACCATAAATTTTTAATATTTATTTGAATAATTTTTCTTGTATTTTTTATATATAGGGGTATTTTTCCCTGTGTTTTTCCTCTCACCGGTGTTCACTCTGTATACCCCTCCGCCTCGTGTTTTCCTCCAGCTCTCAACCCATGTCCTCCTAACCACCCTATCCCGCACAATCTCTCATTAAATTCTCCGCCGTTTTTACTCTCTCTCCAATCTCTCTTAATCTATCTTTTTCTCTCTCACACACTCAATCACCATCACTCACTCTCTCTCTTCTTATTATTTCATCTCACTCTCCAGTTCATTCTCACTCACTCTGCTCTCCCATTCCCCAAGAAAACCCAACGAATACAACTCTCTCTCTCTCTCTCTCTCTCTCCCTATTTCCATCTTCTTCCCCAAGCCGAACCCCCACCGAACCTCCCAGACCATTCCGACCCGCCGCTCGCCGCTCCTCCTCAACCAGGCCGCCGCTCGACTGCCTCTACTTCCCTCTCACCCTCAAACTCCGACCACCGCGCTCCCTGCTCGTCCAAACCCATCAGCGCCGCCCCGACCACGACCCCCATCTCCGCCCTCTCCCGCTGTTCGACCTCACCTCGCTTGAAGCCGCCGCCTGAGCTCGCCGTGGCCGCCGCCTCCTCCTCCTCGTCTTCGGCCCTACCCGCTGCCCATCGCCCCCTTCCTCCTCTTTCCTCAAATCCGACGAACCCCCTCCACCGCCAGCTCCGCCCAGCTGACCGCCATTGCCTCCTCCAAACAGCCGCCGCAGCTCCTCCTGAGTTCTTCAAGCTCGCCCCCCTCCTTCTCCACCCCCTGAGCCGCCGAACACCCCTGCCCCAGCAGCAGCCTCATCGAGAAGTCCTCCGCAGACACCCTCAGGCCCCCCGTCGACCCCCATCTCCTTCAGCACCACCCAACAGCCCCCTTCGAGCCGTCACCTGAGCCAGCCTCCCTCCGGCCACCCTAGCTCCGCCTTGAGATCCGCTGTCCTCCGATCAGCCGCCCGACAACCAACGACGAGCCAAGCACTCTGCTAGCGCATCTCCCGACGCCGTTGCTCGCCGTCGTGCTCACCGACGTCGCAACCCCCATCAGTTCAGATCCGTCTCCACAGCGCCGCCACCACATCGTCGACAGGCCCCATTGGCCTCGTAGGCAAGATCCCCTATTCTCGATTTGTCTATTTATTATATTTTGATTTATCATAAATTGATATGGCATAAGATCCATAATTCCGTTTGATTATCTCAGTACAATATTAGATTTGTCGTAATCTAAGTATATGCAAGATCCTACTTCTCTTGACTTGTCAATTCAATTTTAGATCTGCGAATTAATTATATGCATGTTTAGACTGTATTACGATTATGTTGTATGTTGTGATATATCTGTGTGGGATTGTTTGATGAACGATATTAATTATGAGGTGTTTTTTTTGAGAAAGGAAAGAAAAGAATAATTTTAAAGAATATTTTTAGAATTAATTATAATGAGGAAATATTTTTAAAAGAAACTATTTTGTAAAAGGACTTTTGAATAAATAGATTTATGATTTTATGATTAGAAATAATTTAAAGGAAATTATTTTGTAAAAGATTATTTTGGAATTAATAAGCTAATTATTTTTAAAGGTTAGTTTAGAATTAAATGGTTTATTTTGAGTAATTATAATAATAGATATTTTAAAAGCATTTATTATATTATACATGCACGTCCGATTCAAAGTTATCCCATACAGTCATGTTCATGTCATATTGAGACTCGTAATTATATTTCATGTGATTACTCATTTGATTCGTGTTATTGTCTGATATCACATCTTTATCATGCTTCCTTATACTTATGCTTGAATGCATTAGCCTAGAATTCCTTACAGGTTTTCTTTGCAATTCGCTGCCGGGAAACGTATTATTGTTTGCAGCCTTGTATAATAAATTACCGGCCTTGTATATTATTGATGGCCTTGTATTGTATTCGTTGACTCATTTATGGCTGTGTATCATTGCGGTGGATGGCCTTTGTGCCCATGTATTTGGTTTCAATCCTGTGTCGGCTATACGCCTTGATTTCCTCCAAATTGTGGAGATGAACCGACTTTATTCTTGTAGGCGATTTCGCCATTCTCACTAAAATAGGGAGGAGAGATTAACGTCATGATTTATTGACAACCCCAATTTGAGCCCCTCTACACCTAGAATGATTTGTTTAGACTCTTTCATTCATTCTATTGCTCAATTATTCGAAATTGAATCCGAAGTCGCTCCTCGTTTCCTGTGCCGACCTATCTACAATGGAACTAGATCTTAAGATTCTCCCCGTTGACGTCGTAGGATTCCTTGTTATGTTGTCATTATACTTATGATTAATTTCTATATTTTCTTTGGTTGGATCGCTTCCTCGTTTAGTGTGTATACTTCCTTTTCGACAGTTAGTAGTTGTTTCTTTATTCTGCATCGATCTATCTATCGTCGGACATGACTGAAGGATTTCTTCTTCATCATTTCTAGTGCATTATAATATTACTATTTTCATATATATATATATATATATATATATATATATACACTATAACAAATCATTATTATATGATATGTCATAATATTATTGCACATGACTTGTTACATTACTATTGCCTTGCTATGATTGAGAACCATTAGCAGTCATGACCATAGTGGCCTTGTGTGACCTAGAGACATGTGTTGTGTTGACTTAGAAAATCAAGAAGAGTTGGGGGTGGGAAAGTCTTTGTTCATGTGATTGGATATGGTTGTTGATATGTCTTCTAGGCTCGTACCAGTGGATCGGTGTCGCCACTGGGGTTGGTTTGTTGAGTCAAAGTAGATCGGTGTCGCTACTTTGGTTCATGAATTTATTTGCTTGGATGATGTGCGAACAATCAGTTATAAGATGATATGAACGTTGACTCTGTGTGAGATTTGTACCAGTGACCTGTTATAGAATGGCTGGCCTTGTTACTTGAGGTGATTATGGATTCTTGTGAGATGTAGGCATGTTGTGTTTCTTTTATACATAGATCGGGATTAATATTTAATTATCTACAATTTGAGACATATGGTATATACATGAGGGTTTCCTTGTTTGGATTATTTCGCTCGACGTACTACGTCTCGAGTTGTAGATTTTTAAGTATTAATTTCATCTAGTGTATAACCTTGTTACTTGGATGATTATTCTGATCGTTGGCTGCATGATTGACTTGTTACTTGGTTGACTTTTTTGGATACTCCTGATTATTATTGTAGGCGTATAAAATTGCCTATAGGTCCCACAATACAGCTCGACGACGCCGATTCAACAAATGGACCATCGGGCGACGTATCCAAGCACGACCGTTATCCCGCCAACGCTGAAGCCAAGCCATACGCAACGGAGCAGGTTAACGAAGCGACGAAGCCAACAAATCGCACCCAAGCATTGGAATGCATCCACTCGCACGCGGAATCAAACCAACGTTTCGGGGAATCACCAAGTCATCTAAACAAGAGAGAACTCGGTGATATAACGATCGAATCAAGATCGGTTTTGGACTCGAACTCAGAAGTGGGTTTACTGCCAAATCAGAAATCGGATCAAAACGAATCGAATCCGAACAAGTCAACCACACAACCGAATCAAAGTCCAAATCAACAATGAATCGGAACCCGAACGACGGAACCCGAACGACGGACACAAGTCCAAACCCCGGGGGACTCGGCCTTAGCCGAGCCACCCTGAGGTGGCTCGGTGGCCGAGCCACCCTGAGGTGGCTCGGCCAAGGCCGAGCCACCTATGGGTGGCTCGGCCAAGAGCCGAGCCACCCACAGGTGGCTAGGCCCAGAACTGTGCAAATGCACAGTTCTGAGTGCCTATAAATAGGCCTTGTGCTCATTTGGTTCGGATGTTGGATTTTGGAGGAGGCGAAGCCCTGCTGGATTGAAGACTCAGATCTAAAAAAAATCTCAACTTTGAAGGCTTGGAGGCTTGGACTTCCAGATCCGGTGCCCGGCGATCGTCAACGTCAAACAAGGCAAGAGTTCGAGAGGGAGCGGATCTAAGATCTACACGATTTTCCTCCGGATCTAAGCTTGGTTCTTAGATCCCGAGAAGAGTCTCGAATTCGCTTGGTCGATTTCGACACTTGGGCTACTATTTCCTTGGTGAATTAGTACCCCACTCGGCTATTATTTCCTTCGTGAGATAATACCCGTCATATCGTGTAGATCCGACCGGATCGAGATCACGCGGTGGTCCACGGCAAATAACCCCGGCGCAGGCAAAGAACCCACACAAAGCGAGTGACCGCAAAACAGGAGCTTGCGATTCGTTCGACAAAGAAGGAAATAAGTTGTAATCTTTTTCATTTGTTTTTTGATTTTTCATTGTAACCGGATCTTATAAAAAGACCGGATTTCTGTAATCGATAAACTATTACGAAAGTGTATAATGGAATCAATGAAGAAGAACACAAATTTT
>BQKN01066373.1:144644-155070 GCA_022839385.1 Asparagus kiusianus | reverse complement strand
GTATAATGGAATCAATGAAGAAGAACACAAATTTTCCCGCGAACAATTATATTCTAGTGGTAGATTGCATTTAGATTATTAGTATTCCAGTAGCATGCTTCTTTTATTATTATTATCACTGTTTTGCTTTGGTCGTTCGATCGTTCCTATTTCTCTCTGTGGGATCTTGCCGTGTGTTGCACACGCTGACGTACACCTGTTTTCTCTGGTGTACGTCAGATTTAGGAGATGAGCGGCCTCAGTTCGGAATAGTACAGGAGCCAGATGATTTGCAACAGTAAGGTCTTCCAGATGGATCAGAAGAATAACCTGAAGCTTAGACCTTTATTTCTGTAGTAGTTGATGATCGCTAGATCTCTTTTGTAGAACCTTACTTTAGTCTGATGTTGGATTTAGTTGTTTAGCAGTACTTTCCTTTTATTCCTATTGGACTATGTATTTTTATATTTTTAGTTGAACTGTTTGTAATAAGGGCGTGTTTGACCCAACTCTGTGTCTTGGATGATATTCTATTTGTGATATGTATCTTTTCCATTCTGAGTTGTTCATTATACTCTTGCTATGTGTGATCGGGGACCTGCGCCTTCGTTTGTATTTCTTGACGCTTAGCGTATTAGATTGAGAAGATGGGGTATAGCACTTATCTCTTCTCAGTTTAATACGTCGCGGGCTTGCTCGCGTCCCGATTCTCTGGTATTTTGGGAAGCGGGGCGTGACAGCGAGGCTCACATAAGAACAAACGCGAAGTTCGTTTAAATTGAGCGTGAGGCTCACATGAGAATGAACGCGAAGTTCGTTTAAATTGAGCGCAACGCTCACATTAGAACGAACGCGAAGTTCGTTTGAGGTAACCACCTCCTTAATGTTCGCCACGTTTAATCGCACGAACCCTTAGGGTTTCAAACTGAAACCGCCGCTGCCATTGCTCCGGCACCCAAGAGGTCGAAACCCTAGGGTTTCCTGACGCCGCCGTCGCCGTCGGAGTCGAGAGCGAGACCGCCAACGAACCTTCGCCGGCGAGGAGCACGGGACCGAAGATCAAACCCAAAAATTCTTTGATTTTTTTATTTTATTTTCAAAAACAGATCTAGAATCAAAAAAAAATTCTTGATCCAGATCCAAAAAATCAAAGAAAAAAAATCCAAAAACACAACTGTTCATCCGAAAATAAAAAACACAACTGTTCATCCGAACATTACTGTTCATCCGAGAACAATTCTTAATCAAAAAACTGAGATTTTAAGATCAAAAACGCAATTTTAAGAACTTAAATCCCTAAGAATTAATCAAAGGTGGCTCTGATACAACTTGTTAGATCTAAATCATAAAACTTAAGATCTAAAACATTAAGCCATGATTAATTCAAAGAGATTAAAAAGAATCATAAAAGAACGGAAGATTATACCTGAATCCATAGATTAAACTTGAGATAGGTTTTGGATCTTCTAACCTTAAGGTTTCTCTAGCCAAATTTCTCTCTAGATGGGGGTGAAGAGAATTAGAGAATGTAACCCTAGATTAGGGACCATAACCCCTTATTTATAGATGTTGTACATTTACAATTTGGCCCCTCATCAAATCACAATTACAACCTGGTATCTGCACATATAACCTCATGACTTATTTAGATACTCATTAACTCAAATTAATTGATCACTTTAGTGAGTTATCCTGAAAGATAGCAATACACATTGATTAATCATATGTGCCCACAAATAGATTTATTAAATTAAATCCAACAGCTTATGAATACTTGATGTAGAAAAAACTAGCCACGCTACAAATACAAAGGAGCCTAAAAATAATGGAAAAACCATGTAGACAAAATAGAATGTTTCTGTCGTCCACGGGCAAAGACGCTAAATATTAAACCCACAAGCTTTAGCTCCAAATTTTTTTCCGTTGTACGTCTTTCATGTTTCTAGCGGTCTACACTTCAATGGAGTCCATATTCACGGCATCTGCCCGTGCCAGCGCATACAGTACACTCTTCAGTGTCACCAGCCACACGGGACAGGCATTGTTTAATTCGATCATTCACCACATCCTGCTCAAAACACACACGACCCGTTTCAGGTACTATCGTGTTCTGAAGTCATATCAATAGGTTTTGCCAAGCATATAATTTTCTACCGTTTATCAACGAAATCTTTAAGACATTAGTAGTAGTCATCTATAGGGCGAAATTTGAAATCTTACCACCAAAAGGTCATGTAGACCAAGAGGTGCTGTAACGATATAGGACACACCCGTGTGCTCCCTAGCTGCCTCCGCTGCCAACGAAGGGATATCCTGTAAAACATGCAGTAAACTATTATGCCTATGTTATTCAATATTTTGCACATATTTTTTAAATAGAGGTAATTGTGGATTGACCCCCAGTACTATCGCCCAATTAGGGATAGACCCCCTCGAGAGGATTACTTTTTTTCTTTACTCTTTTGCCCTCGATCAGGAGGTCTACATGTCAAAAGACAAATTTCTCTTTCTCTGAGCAGAAGAGTGGTGGTTATCCACAGTTGGGCGACAGCACAGGGTCTGTCCGCAATTAAGCGATGCACAGGGGGCCTATCCTCGATTAACCCTTTTAAATATCATAAGTTTCTGACTCTATCATGTAACGAAATTTAAGTAAACCTGGTGCCAATGCCGCCCTGGAAATAGAAAGAATGGACTGACGATAATCCTCTTGGCTCCTTGCTGAACACACAGTTTGAATGCATCTCTAATTGATGGCTCAGCCAATTCCTAGTCAATTTCGAGGGAAAGCATTAATGAATCTATTGCTAGTTTCAGAAACAAACAGGAGACTCATGGATGGTTAGTGGTTACCATATGAGCAGGTTCCACTATCTTGTACCCAGTTCTACCCTTAAACATTGCAACAAATTCATCTGAAGTTCAAGAAAATACAAGATTTAGACGTAATCGTGACGCAGCAATGAATGGGTAGTCATAAGGTCACGATCTTCATACTTAGCATTAGGTTGGATTCTTGGCGTCTCGATCCATGATCGACAATTAACACTGCGTCTTTCTCTTTCAAGACGCTACTAGTTCCCTCCATTCTAAACCCTTGGTCCTTTTCGATGCTCATCGAGGGTTTTATTTTGGAAACACAACACTTGTTAACTTTTATTGTAGGTTTTTGCAACCTTGTCGGGTTGAGGGAAAATAAACTAGAATGCTTCCTCACAGATTCCCTGCAATAGTCAAAGTTAGAGAACAAACGGAAGAAGATTGTGTTACGAAAGTAGCTTCGAACTTTATCGAACAGAAGTTACAGAACAATGAGGAATTCAAAGTGCCAATAACAATGAGATTGGGGATTCAATTGGGTTATAGAGTTGGCCTCGCTTGAATTTTTCAGGCTTAGGATTAATTCTACAACTTTATCGAACTAAACTCTCTACTTACATGTCAAAACTTAGCAAATTGAGCTCTCAAAGAAGCAGCGGAAAGAAAAAAAACATGATATAGAACTTCTCACAGAAAGTGAAACCCCGAAATCAACAAAAGTTTGAATTTTGATGAATGTAGCATGCTGTACTCAAAGATTTCTTGGAAGATTTATCTAAAAAATCAAATTTTGATGAACTCTGAATCATTATTACTTTCTGAAAATGGACGAACCTGAGCTTGGGAACCCTCGATGAGCACTCCGGCGCCCCAAAGATTCCACCGCCGCCGCCCGCCGGAGTCCACGCCGGTCGATCTGCCGTCGTCATTTTATCCAGAGTTTGCGGCTCAGAATTATAAGCTTGATGATAGTGGGTCGGGTCGGGTCGGGTCGTTTCCAACATGCACTATAGCCTGTTGAGGATTATTTAGGCCCAATAATAGTGGCCTATTGGACTGGATAAACCCATCGCTTTCCTACATTGACTAAAAAATTTTGGCCCAATAAGACTGAAATATTGGGCTGGATAAACCAATTTGAAGTGGCCTTTTGCGTCTTAGTTTATTGTCATACTTTATTCTGTTATACTTTTATCTCATTTCCCTATTGATCGATCTCCTGTCTTATTGCCGACGAATAATGGAGATGAGTGTATTATTATAAGCATTATAGATTAGGTATCGAGTAGATATTTTAAAAGAATAATGAGCTGGTGCCTTGTTAGGTTGTAGCTCATGAGGCAAAATGTTTCCTATAATGTAGGCTGCGCTGCTACAGACTCTGGAGCCCACAGAAAGGCCTAGGGAAAAGATCCAAACTAATTACTGTTTACGACGATCTAGGGCCCATCTAAATTATTGGGCTCATTAGCTGGCTTAGGGGATTGCCCGGAAAGAGAAATTTACTATATGATTCAAGAAGTACGAAATGATTTTTTTAAAAAAAGCCATTTAATTACGTTTGATCAACAAAGCTAATTATTGAGAGAGATCTATTAAACTAAAGAAACCTATGTATAGTACAGGTAATACTTATTTGCCGTAGCAAACCGTTGTTCTGAGTGTCTGCATATCTCAAGAGATTAAATAAAATCCAGAGTTGGTAACGTTGTTGCGTAAGAATTATTATAAAAGGATCAAATTCAATGTTAAATTTTAAATGTTATCTTATGATCAAATGAATCAAATACACATCGCATCCAAATTTTATTATTTTAAACTATCGAAATGAATGTAATCAAATACTCGAATAATTAATGACTCGTACATCGTCAGATAAGTAGACATTTTGTTTTCAAAGTGAAAATTTGCAAAATAGACCTGTTTTGTTAAATATTTAGCAAAAGAGACCGTTTTGCTAAATATTTAGTAAAATATATCTTTTTGGGGCCAACAGGTCAAAAAATGTCTATTTTGCTAAATATTTAATAAAACGATCTGTTTTGCTAAATATTTAACAAAATAGATCTATTTTGCAGATTTCTGTGAAAAAAATTGTAGAAGCTTGATCCAATCAATCACATGGGATTTAATCATTTACACCTCCAGATGAACACTTATCTACTTACGGGCATCCCTGCCGACGCTTCGACCTCTCCGCGTCAATAGCAAAATTCCAGTCCCATTTTTACACCACCTGCGATCGGTTCTCATGCTCTCGGGGCCAACAAGCATTTCTCTAGGCGAACACCTGGGTCAGATTTGGATTGCGTACTTGTAAATCTGGCGCAGCCAACGTGGAGGCAAGAGGACTCGTAGCCGACACGTGTCTGTTTCCGGGAGCCCGTACTTGTTAAAGATAAAAAAAGATATTTCTAATTGTAGTTATCAAACAAGGTCTATCACAAGCACACCTCTTATACCCTTTACTAAGTGTTAAGATGTAGAAACCCACAACATGAGATGAGTACGTCGAGGGAGTAATCCAAACAAGGATACCCTCGTATATACCATATATCTCAAATTTCTAAATCGCTAAACATCAACTCGCAAAAATATACATCAGCAACACCTCATGTAGGACATGTCGTGCATGCCAAATCTATCATCAAGCATTTAAGCATGTTATTCTTATTTTACATGTTATTTAAATTAGAGGAGAATAGTATTATATATATAAATCGGTCTTCCCGTAACACGTCCCGGGAACACGTCTTCAAGTCTGGTATTGACCCTTGGTCGTCGAGAATTTGGACTCAATTAACTACGGTTATCTCATTATCTGTACAAATTTTCGAACCAAAAAAACTTGCTCACCCAGTCAAATGGGAGTGCTTTAGTTACCATATTGCCCTCGGCGCCAATGGTACGAAATGTCACGCTGACTCCATGTATTATAATTACAATTGTGTGTATTTCTTTATTTTAAGTTTCTTACGGTTATATAATAATAAAAAAGCGAAGACAATTTAGAAGACGATTTTCAGTCGTTTTCTTTAATAAAAAATTTGGTTGGAGTGTTACAAAGTGTTTGTGCGCAAATCAAAGGTTAAGCTTCACTAGGGTAAAAAAGATTCAAGATAACGCGATAAGGGCAAATTTTGAAAAGTTTGTCCTAATGAAATTAGAGTTATAGGAGTAGTGCATTTGAAAATAAGACTTATAAGAGTAGTGCATGTGAAAAAATGATATTTGAATGCATTTTTTTTTATTTACTTTTATTTCGTTGTGTAGGGGCTTCGATCATGGAGAAATAAGTATAAAAAATTTAGTCAAAGAAATTATTTGGCTAAATTCTTTCACTTAATACGTTTTCTTTATGATAATAGATTATAGATCCTTCAAAAAAGATCTACTTGAGAGCGGAATGTTCTGATCCACTCAAAAGGGTAAGAATTTTCCCAAAATATTTTTACCCTCGCTTGTGAGCGGAGCAAAACAATCAACTTGTATGAAAGTTCTGATGAGATTAGCGCTCATGATACTTTTATGTGCAATATAGATTATACAGTTTCTCAACTTTTATGAGACTGAAAGATGATACTCTCTTAGGATTAGTTTGGCAAACTGCATAAAACATGTTTTCATTTGGACCAGCACTGCCCTAGTCTAAATGAAAATAAGTTGAAGATTATTATTTGTCCTACGAAAACAAGGCTAGATTTGGCCATGTTGTTTGCCAAACAAAAAAAAAATCTTTCAAAACCGGGCCAAATTTGAACCTGGCATAATTTTAAGAGATTGGCAAACACACATTTATGTAGTCAACTTATATTAGATATGCATTGATGGAACTTAATTCGGACGGATGTGAGATTATGATACTAATGTCGTAGTCTTATATAAGATTCCGCGTTGGATTTATGGTGTGTTTGACAAAGTGAACAAAACTGGTCCTGGCCCAATTTTGTACTAAACTAGTTTTCTTTCAGACCAGACTCCCTTTTTCTTTTGGAACAGACTCCCTAAAAAATTATCAAATAAGAAATAACTTAAAATTAGCTCAGGTCCAGTCCTAACCTAATTTTAACTTGTTACCAAATACACCATTAAAAAGGGAAAAAAATTTAATGTGGCATTAATTTCTCTTCCACAGCCACAAGAAGTGCTGCATTTATTCCCCTCTCCCACAAAAGGAATGAAAAGCTCCCCGATCTTCGTCCCAGTAAATCAACCTAATCGCAACCGTCCATTATGGATCAAACAGTTATAGCAGTACACGCGTCTCTTTCAGGCGATAACGAAACATAACAAGACGATGGCGACGTTCACCGTAAATCAACGGCCCTGATTTAATCACCACGTTCGAACTCACCGTAACCATTTCCCGCCGAAAGAAAGGGGCTTTTTTTTTCCCATTAACCTCCCCCGCCATCACAACAATCCTAGGGGCATTTTCGTCATTTGGTTAGTCGATCGGCTGTCTCTATATAAGGAGTCATCGTGTCCTGGCTCTCGCCTCTTATTTAATCTTCTTCAATATACAACAGATATTATCCTTTATTTTCTTTTATTTCACTTTAAAATTTCCACTAAAAAATCAGGGTTCTGGAATCGATCTCAATCGAGGACCGGCGTTTAAGAGTTCCGATTAATTCCACAGAATTTCGTCAAATTAGGGGAAATTCGGGCTTTTATAAGCTGAATTTCCGTTGTTTTGTTGAATAATTAGGGTTTTATGATATTGGGTTTCGGGTTCAGGATCCGACAGCGAACCTGGCTTACACCCGAAGCCGACCAATAAAGTTCGGATCTTGGGGTCTGGACTTGACTCGGAACGAGGGAGTCAACGGCGATTGCCGTGTTTGCGCGGCCGCCGGTGATCTGTTGCACAAGTTCACCGGCGGTGAGCAGATCGGGGGGTTCAGCCACGAGAGCGAGCATGATTTGGCGGTGATGGTCAGTGATTTTTGGGAGAATGAAGGAAGTGGGAATGAGCCTAAATATAGCAGTGATAGCGATTCTGGGCGCTCTGATCTCGGTCACCTTGCCGACAGAGTTCTGGTGAGTTTTATTTTCCCCCTTTCTATTTGTTGCTTTATAATTATTTTTATGTTGGTCGTCGAATAATATCCAACTGTGTGTTAGGCTAAAATCTTAAACTTAGTGGGCTGGTCAATTTGTTGTGGATGCTTCTATATTTTTCCCAGAAAGGAAAAAAAAAGGAATAAGAAGAGGGATTCCCACTAAAGATGAGATTCTGCAATAAAAAGAAAGGTGTGGACGGAGGCATTGGCTTCCTTGTCACTATCTATGTGATCTTCTATCCTTTAGTTCTCCCATTTGTGGTGGTCAGTTAGAACACAGGGCAATATTTTATTTTCATTTTTTTATACAATATGAGAAGTGATGATACCTAAGCAACTGACTTTTAATTATAGATGGTGGTTTTGAATATTAAAAAAAGTATTGCACACGGGTATTTGAGGATTTTAGTATTGCTTTTTCAAGGATATACTAGAATTTTATATTTTAAATCGAGTTTACATTGATCGGCATTTAATTCTATGCTCTTGTTTGTGAAATTCTTTTTTATATGTATTTTTGGCTATATGTCCACTGTTCCCATTTTAAAACGAGTAAATAAAAATTGATACTTTCTTACGGAGAAAGCAACTGACTTTTGATCGACGTAATTAGATGGTCATGATGAATCCCTTAGACTATGGAAAATGTGGACAAAGGCAAACTCTTCTTAGTATGAATTTTTTGCCCCCTAAAAAGAGGAGAAAAAGATAGTGTGACTCTTTTTAATTTTCTAGCTGGGTTGAAACTTGTAATCATACAGACTCCAGTTGGGTCTTCCAGGACCTATTTTTTTCACCTTGTGCTTGTCGATATCCGTTGCATTAGCTGAATTCACTAGAGTGCCATGATTTATTTCTGAAACTTAGCTCGACTGCTTTGATCTTGGCCATCTTCTCTGAAGGTTAAGTCTTGAGATAAGCTCATATATCCTTCTCACCGCCAATTTACTTCAGGATGCTTTCAGAGTAATAATTAGTAATCCAAAGGAAACCCCAATTGGTGTTTAAAAATTGACATTATAGGTGGCAGAGAAAGAGCAGATGGAGATTAGATCATAAGAATCTTTCTCATGAGCAATAATGTTTCCATTCATGTTGAGGTCTGTATGTTTAGTTCTGAGACTTTGTTGGTTGCCAACTAATGCAAGTGTTGCAATATCATGTATTATTGATCTGTCTGTATTAGGTGTGGATCTCAACCAGCTACTACAAATAAATTATTGTCTATTTTGTGGGAAGCTAATAAATTATTGTCTTGCCTTCAGGAACTTCTATTTTCATGGGTTGACTCTTGAGCCTGACTTAATAGATACCAGTATGTATAGCGTGTGGAATAAAATTACATGACCAGCATTTGTTTATCTTTCTCCTAACCAATAAAAATGTGTAAGGTATTTTTTTATTTTACAAGAAGATGCATTTTAATCCTCTTTTTTCCTTCCCGGAATCTAGGTATATTGAACCACTGTGGGATGTGTGTGCAATCATACGATGCATTAGGACTCATCTAATTAGCTGTCAAGTAGTGATAATCATATGATGCTTAAGAAAACATGTTATGCCCATGTGAACAACTTCTCCTTGTATTATAAATTACAGAGATCTTTTATTGCTCATTTAGTTTAGGACTAGCATTTGTTCCTTCACTGCAGGCATGTCTCTGTTAGAATGTAAGTTTTCCTCGCTATAGGGAGTTTCCCTCAAATCGCTATTTGATTGTTGGGTTACAGTTGAGGACTTTGCACGTTCTAGAGCTCTGTCACATTTTTAACTTGCTTTTAATCACAAAGTCTTTAAAGGCATAAACTTTTCTCAATTTTTCAGTTCCATAAACGTGCGGTGGATCAATGTGAGAGTGATCTGTTATCAGCTGTCCGTTCCATTCTGTTGTCTATCAATGAGAACCACCTTCACGTTTTCAAGGGAGATGGTCAGTGCAGTTGCAGCTGTATCCGACATTTTCTAGTGAAGCATCTGAGGATTTCTGGTTACGATGCTGCAGTTTGCTTATCAAGATGGCAAGGCTTCGATAAAGTTCCTGGAGGTAATGCTTTTGTTGCTTTGTGTTAATTGCAGATAGTTCCTTTGTAGTACCAGCAAATAGAACCCCTGTAGTTCTATTGTTGCGGATAGTCCCCCTGTACTATCACCCAATTGCGGACAAATCCCTTGAGTGAATTTTTTTCCCACTCTTTTACCCTAAGGGCCCGTTTGGTTGGTTTCCTAAAAACCAAGAAAAGGAAATCGGTACAAGGAAATCAATAAAATAATATTTTTATCCATTTCCATCCCTAAAACTCACCCACAACATCTAATAAAATATTATTTTTATCATCCAACTCATCTCATTTCATCTACTTTCTTACCTTTAAAAATAAACCAAACACAAGAAATATGTCACATCATCCAACTCATCACAACTCATCTTATCCCATTTTTAAAAATCACACACACCATCCAATAATATTGTGACAACTCATCTCATCTCATTAAACCTTCACTTCCATCCATTTCCTCAAAAAAAAACAAGAAATTGATTTCCTTAAGTATATGTCACATCA
>BQKN01066373.1:114971-135588 GCA_022839385.1 Asparagus kiusianus | reverse complement strand
AGACTTTTCTATTTGTTTGAGGGCCTTTGGAGGCCGTTTGGGTGAACTACATGAAGACTTGATTCCTTGGGCAAGAGGATACGTAGGCAGTCAGTTTTGATGCAGCCGATTTGGAGTAGACATCGACATTTGGGTGAGTGTTCGCACTCCCGTTTGGGTCTCGACTTGTGTGGATGGAGTCCGTTGTCATGAGTCCGTTGTCGTGATGTACTGGACGCAACAAGTGAGGCATTTGGTTTGGTCGGTGTCGGCTCAGTTTTGGGAAAACTTCGTCGAGGTGGAGAATTGTTGGGAAAACGGATTCCTAATATATTTTGGTAACATGAGGTTATTAGGATTCCTATTCTGTTTTAGTAACATGAGGTTATTAGGATTCCTAATCTATTTTGGTAATAGGTTATTAGGATTCCTAATTTGATTTGGTTTTGGTTTAGAATTCCTAGTATGTCTATGATTTTAGGATTTCTATATATATGGAACAATTGGAGGAGAGAATTGGAGGAGAAGAAAGTTGGGGATATTTGGAGCACATAAAAGATGTATTTTTCTGAGCTATTTGTTTAGGGTTTTGTTTGAAGAGATTAAGAGCTTTTTGGTGAGATTAGTTTGTTCCTTCGAGTGAGTTGTAATCTCAGTTTGTACTCTTTCTCTATTAGTGAAAACCCCATCCCTTTTTTGCCCCGTGGACGTAGGCAATTTGCCGAACCACGTTAAAATTGGTGTTTTGTTTGTGCATTGATATTTGGTTGAGTTTGGCCTTCTTTGATCGGCGTTTGTTTTGGTTCCTCGGCGTCGCCGTCTGTTCACAACATAAACCACTCATAAAATATGTAAATTAGTTTTATTAATTTCTTTTCCCGAGTAAAAACGGTATAAAGGCACACCCCGTTAACTTGATGCTCCTATATTATTATATCGACAACCACTTTTTTTTCAATAAATTTAGGATGTGTTTGGTTGTTTGCAAGTGAAGGTGCAATGCAACTCCCAGTTGCATGCAACTAAGGTAATTACAACTGCTTTTGATTGCAACTGGAGTTGCAACTGTTTGGTACAACTTTAAAATCTTACAACTTGTACTTGTAAGCATAATTGCAGCTTCCTAGTTGCAGCCTATTTGCACTTGCAATAATATACAAAATATATAGACATAAATCATTTAAAATAGAAGAAGACTTACATTTGAGATAAGTAAACAAATATTTGTTCCGCTAGTACAACTCAGCAAAATCATGTAACCTCACATAATATTGGACATCGTGTAATAGTGATAGATGAAGTAATCCACATGCATTCAGATGTCTAACTACGAAGGTTCAACCTCTATACATTGTTATATTGAAACTCAAGGGAATAGAAATTGATCTCAAATGAACAACACCTCTGTTATGGTGTTCACTCACCCATGATACAATAATTGCTATGTAATGAAATAAGAGTCCTAGTCAACTCCCAAGAGTTCTAAGCGGTCGACTCCTAAGTCAACTAATAAGTCCTTGGCTCTTTATCAAGGTAAGCCCAAGGCACCACATATGGTCGATTTCTCCAGTACAACTCAACCATCATGGCTAGATTACAAGACCTTGGTACCTTATCAAGATATAGACCCAATGCACAATTATGGAGACCTCATCCCCATCGACTCATCAAGATGACACCCCGATGTCGACACAAGAGGTGATATTAGTCGATACGAGAGATCCTGACATTCCAGACGAGTCGACATCTTTATACCGACTCGAAAGACGGTTATTAAGGTGAGATAAGACGACGTTTTTCCCAGTCGGACAAACCGACACTCCTAAGTTGACACGAAAGACGGTGCCAGTCGACCCTCTTATCAAGGACGACCCTATTTAGGATAACTCGACCACTCACTGGACATTTCTCAGAAATGACTTAAGGGACGTCCCCTCCTGTCGACTAAGTTGAGGACTCAACCCCAGCCTCAAGCCTCTCCCCTAGAGCAAATGTCGACATCACAGTCCACCTCGAGCAAGTCTTATCCAGATTTTGGCCTGATAAGTCTCCATGACTTGTCAGCTCAGTCACTTCCCGGATATCACGGAGACACGATCTCCCATGCTGAGATGACTTCTCTTCCAGTCGTCGGTCAATACTTGTAAAGAAAGAAATGACTCATCTTCTAGCTCACGCTTTGTCACCGTCATACTGTATGGCCGAAATGACCAATCTGCCATGGACGTCCACTAAATAGATGGATGCTATTCACCAAAAAGAGGGAGAGGCAAAAGAGGTGAGCAAAAACAAAGCCAGAAGCAAATAACAATCTAAATCTTCCTCCTGACCCAATGATTATCTCTAATGCATATAGCATAAGACCCGATAGTTCCACTCAAGCTCATGTTTATTAACTAACTTGATCGTCGGAGGAACCATGGGAGAATCAGTCCCCTCCCTCTTACGAGTTATTTCTGTCTGTGCAGCACAGACATCAGGCCCTTGTTCAATAACTAGGCATAAAGGTGGAGAAGGGAGCGAGCCCTTCATCATCCTTCATCACCCCACAATAATCCTCTTCTGGATTAATAGTCTGTTTGATATCGAGCATCAATAGTTTGGCGCCCACCGTGGGGCCTTTCTTCTTTTTCAGAAAGACATGCCAAGTTCTGAACAAGGGTATGAGTTTAATCACCATGAAGAACAACACCGGAATTGCACCATTCAAGCTAAACGAAACTCGGAGTTGCATCATTCAAGCTAAGGAGGATTAGCCTATGGCTATGAGGAGCCAATATAGGCATAGCCCTCAAAGGCCCCTATAGTTTTCCGGGGAGCATCTACCAGGCGGGTCATCCACCAAATGATGGGACCGCTACCAGAACCCCGAAAGTCCTCCTGGAGAAGGCACACCACTATGGTGATTGTCTGGCTTGGACATGAAGCACAAGCTTCTTATCGCCGCCACAGATGAACTCCGGATGAACTCCATCTTCTGGACAACCATGAGACCTGGAGTTGGATCACAAAGCAGAACCCTACCTCCTTCAAGGGTTATGAATAGATCTAATATCACTGACGCTCCCACTGATAAATAGCTCATATGAGTATAGGAGCAGTAATTAAATCTGTGGTAGGTGCCTTGGACCAGATGAATTTTTTTGGGAGAACTCCCAGTATATCAGGGATGAGATTGCAAAAAAAGCTTAGGGCCTATCAACTGATTGTTCTAAGGAAGAATGATCTCGGCCCTTCCACCGACGCCTTCACCACTAAAGTTGCCTAAGCTCTGATGGTCGAAGCATGCGACCCACATGATCCCCATAAGAGAGAGTTATCCATCCACAGCATGGTCTAATCCCCAGTACTCCCAAAGCTCATTCAAGAAAGCCACCGTGATTTGTCATTTTTAGGAAGTATAATACCGGCTGATGGATTCCTTCCCCAAGAGAGATTCTACCACAAAAGGTACCAGGTAGCTTCTGGTCGTTCCCTCAACCCTCACATGGAAAACATCATTCGACATAATTCATGGCATAAGGGTAGTTGCTTTTGCCAAAAGCCGACGTGCCAACCATCCGCCTTCAAAGCCTTACTAGAGATTCAGACTCAAAAGGAACCTCGACTGATGAGATGGCAAATAGAGTTTCGAGACTCCGTTATTTTGGCAGTTATTCACGTGATTTTCGCCCATGATTTTTTTCACGTCCCTTGGCAGTTAATGGACACGTGTGTGGCAATTATTTAAGTAATTTTTGATCATTTCAAAACTGTCTCACTGAAGAAACAGTAAACAGTGTCTCGCTGGCGAGACAATAAAGACTGTCTCGCTGGCGAGACAGTAAACACTGTCTCGCTGGTGAGACAGTCCATACCTATCTTGATCTTTTTAATACAGCATGAGGTCAATTCTTGTGATTTTTGGGTGCTTTTCTCATGTTTGGATATCTATCAGTATTTTTTGACGCCTACAGATACCCCCTCCAAAGTATTCCAGACTCATTCTTTTATGGAGGAGTTTGGGATACTTTGGATAAGATAGATTTTACTTACGATCCCTTTAATGCTTGGTGGAGTAGATCGTGTAGAAGAATCCGTAAATGGCTTCGGCTCTTGATTTCTTCATCCTTTAGTCTACTCAGTTCTTTGTAAAATAGCTAACATTCTTCTGGTACCGCGTTTATCGCTTAACCGTTATCGAGATCTTGAATCGAAGTTGGCATTTGTACTTGTGAATTCAGCTTTTGTCGCCAAATTGATACCGGATTGTTTATCACAGTATCAGTCTTCATAAGAACACAGCGAAGGCTGTCTCGCACGGCGAAGTCGGGGTTATAAAACCCCGACTTGGGGTTTTTTCAATGTCTTTTCACATCCATTTTTAGCGATCTTTGGGCGATTTCTTGGCGATTTTCGACCAGTTCTCTGCCTCTTCTTCTCCTCTTCGTTTTGAGTTGAGTAGGGTTCTCATTCAGGGGAATTTCACTTGAAGATTGAAGGTCTGTTCTCCCTCTCCCTTTCAAAAGTTTGATTTTCTTTGATTCTTCCCCATGCATACGTATTTTAACTGTATTTTGTGATGTTTTTTGTCAATTCCATGCTCAAAACCCTAACTTTCTCGTTGGATTTTAATGTAGATCATATTTTCATCATGTCGCCGCGTAGATCTTGAGTTCCCCCGGGTCGTCCGACTGCTCAGACTACTGAGGGGGCTGATCCCGATGCTGCTTCGCATGTGGGTACACTTCTTTCACCCTTTCACGAATTTAAACACCATATCTCGTCAATTTCATACGTATATATTCGTATTTGTATGTAAACCCTCGTTTGTCATCCTTTGAGATGCATTCGAGAAGAACCGGTATCCTCCTTTGAGGGGATCGATGCTAGAAAGTGTTTGTTTTGCTTGGAGAAAACACACTTCAGAATATACAAGGGCGATTTCGTATCATCCCACGTGTGTTGAAAGGTTTTGATATGCCGTTATAATGCTCGTGCATAGTAACGTATATCTCTTTTATACATGTGGTAGATGGGAAAATCGTCGCACCTGTTATGAGGTGGCGATTATATCTTATGGAGTAAGATATACCGCCTTCTCTAAAATTTTAGGACTATTCTTACACAATTTATGTGTACGTCTTCTTTATCAGTCCATTTTCCTTCTGCAATCTTCACTGCTGATGAGGTTACGGGCCAAAGTAGTGCTACCCACTCCTATTATGAAGGGATTCCGTTAATTAAATCAGCTCCCCAATTCAAGCCAGACTACAGCGAAGGAGCTAGAGAGTTGATTCGGCGAGGTAGTTGTCGTATTCTGCGACGGTTAATCATGGACGCAACCTTAATTTCAGAGCAAGACTCGAACCAGTGCATAAGGAAGCCAGATTTCTTGTTTGGCGACTCTGTAAGAGATCCGGAGATTGTTTCTTGTAGACCTACGCAGTGGTTATATGAGAGCGGGTCATTATTCTTGTATCTGCCCTGGATTCCTCGGGAGCATTCACTGTTAAAGTTCAGAAACTTGTCAGTTGGACGTGAAATGTTCTGAAGATTGACCGAAAACCACGAGCGTATTCACTGTGGTTTTATTGGGAAAGAAGCCACCCCGGGTTCCAGTGATAGGGCTTCCGTGCGAGGACTTCATCCGGGTGTCTTAGGCCAAGATAATATGCCTCAGAATGAGAAGGCAGCACAAGAAAATACTGTGAAGAATCGGTTAGCTGTAGTGGGAAAGAAATTAACCAACAAGAACTTCAGATGTTATGGATGGGTCCATTATTTTGGAGACAAGTGGTGGACCAGAATGACCCGATATGTATTGAATCGCTGGGGACGAGAATTGGCAGAGTTAGGGTTGTCAGTCCCGATCCGTGCCAGTATGTATGGTTTGCAGATCAGTGTAGGTCATTTCCTCTATTTATTCGAGATCTACAATCCTGACACCAATACATTCTTCACCAAGAATGGGGAGCTTGGATTACCATTACATGAAATGATGAAGGTGTCTGGTTTGCCTATAGGTGATGTTCCGTATCAAGAATTCTTCCCAACCGCCAGTCAGTTGAATAAGATGAAAGATCGGTCAACTATGACCCA
The DNA here is from genome assembly GCA_022839385.1 of Asparagus kiusianus. Classification (NCBI taxonomy): domain Eukaryota; kingdom Viridiplantae; phylum Streptophyta; class Magnoliopsida; order Asparagales; family Asparagaceae; genus Asparagus; species Asparagus kiusianus. The sequence continues at coordinate 129,528 of BQKN01066373.1, read as the reverse complement.
CGACATTTTATGCGAATTGACTTGTCATTATCATATAGCTATGGCTGAGATGGAGACTAGAGCTAAGAAGAAATCTCCCCATATTAGCTTGAAACAATTCGCCGATTATTTGTTCAAGAACCTTGAGAATCGTTCGGAAGACGTGTGCGAATTATCTCCTTTGACTCCGAGTGAAATCAACCGGCTGTTAGAGAGAACAAACGCACAATCTTATACCTCTCACTCAGAAGGCGGTTTTCCTCGTGGTACTAAATTCAGTTCGTATTTGTGACAAGCTGGTGTTCCGATTCATCCTACTACCCTGCTGGCCAGCTTTCTGGCTTTATGGCTGAAAAGGTGTGTCGTTCCCCTATCAACCCTCTGATGCTATGCCGATTGAAGTGTTGTATCCAGCCGTCCAGTTAGTTACAGGTCCAAATTATCTTTGCTTCATGCTATGGTGGCCGCTATTCACACTGGATTACGACAATTAGTTTCTGTGCTTACTCAAGAGGGAAAGAAACCCTCCGCCAGTGTATCCGTTCCGAAGCTGGAACTACCCTATACTTATCTGATGACCTGGTTGGTACTTCACCGGTCAGATTTAATGGAGGCTCCTGAGACAGTGGATCCCAGCCTCCCTCTGTTGCAGACCCTTGAGGGTTGTAAATGGGTCAAACACCGGTGGATGGATATAACGAGGCAATTCAAAATTCACAAATGTTGGGAGTTCTTTCCCTGCTTCCCTCAATTCTCCGGTACGTACAATACGACCTTATTGGATGCTGAGGAACCAAGGCAGAATCGCACCATTTTGGATGTCGGGTGTTTCAGATGGCTGGTGAACATTCGACCTGGTTATCTAGTGTTCAGGGTGAAAGATGTTTGTCATATCGAACCTTATTTTCCATGTCGATTTGATCGCAAACTCGGCTATGATCAACTGTATGTCGGCAACCCGAACCGTCAACTTAGCGTTCGAGGTGGACTTATCGATGGGGCGAGAGCTTGGTTTTGGAGCATTGCCGGATGTACAAATGTTGAGTTCGATCTCCTCTTGGAAGTGCCGCCTCTACGGATGACCTTCCTTTATTGTAAGTGGCTGATAGATGCTAATATCGTAACTCGGAATAGAAAGATATCAGATTCAGAAAAAGAGGCAGCCCCGCGGCGCACAACAGAAGTGACCCGTGAAACTATGTTATCACCACGAAGGAGAGAGGTTGCCGAATCGTCCAGAAAGGGAAAGGAACCGGCCCGCCCAACTGATAGTGAGGAAGAGTTTGATAGTGATGAAACAGAAACTTCTGAGGAGGCGGGTGAAACTGGTTCAAGTTCTGGGGAAGCAGAAGCAGAGGCTGAACAGAAGAATGAAGGAGAAACAGTTGGTCTCCCTAATTCTTTCTTTGAGAGAGGACTTGTAAACCCTTCCGCTGCTCGCGGCGCTCACTATGTTGCTCCTGCCCAACCGCAAGACGCTCCGAAAAGAAGGAGAGAGAGAGAGTCGTTATGACTTATCCTAATAGGATGACGGTGGAGGTCCTTAGTGGAGATGAAGAGGATGAAGAAGATACAGTGCCTCTTGTTCGTCGGCAAAGATCATAATCTTCCGCTCAAGCTCCAACCCAAGTCCCTCCCAAAACTGAATTACGCACCAAACATCGTCACGAAGGATCTGGGGTCTAGGATGAGGCGCGTCCACTAAAAAGACGGAAGAAGGCCGCCTCTAAGCCACGTGTTCGTCTTCCCGCTTTAGAGGAGACATCTGACCGTAGTGTTTCTTCAGCCGAACAAGGTAAAGATTCGTCTTCATTTTTATTTTACTACTCTTATATTTGTTAATACTCGGGCTTATCTTGCACTCCATTCTTGTAGGGAGTCAAGAAGAGGGAGAATTTCAGGCTGACACTGCTTCTCCCGGCGGTATAGAAGCTGAGACGCCCAGCTTCGTTCAACAAATGCTGGATGCGCTTAAAGATGAAACCACTGGTGTTCCTGCAGCTTCTGATGTTGATCCATCAGCCTCAAATACAGGTACAGCTCTTTCTCCATTTGGAAGACAATTTCGAAAGATGAATGAGTCAGAACGCGTGCCTCTTCTAATAACTTGTGTACTTTGTCTCCTTTTAGTCAAACTAAAAGAAGCGGGTGCGAGTAGTGGAGCCCTAGGATCCGTCCTGGTTAATGAAGGTAAATCTAGTCTTTATTTTGTGTGAGTTCATATAAGTATATGTGTTACTCATGACCCAATATATTCTGTAGATGCCATAATGAAAGAATCTGTCGGAGGAGAGGCCACACATGCAACAGAGGTCGAGGACTTCAACGAGCATAACCTCGATCTCGATCTCTCAGATGGCGACCATTAGTATATCTCCGATCTATTATCGGGGAAAACCTCTGATGCAGCTACCGGATCTACTGTTGGAGTTGGTTCAACAGAAGCGGGTCCTTCTGAGAGTAAAGTCTTTGTTCTGTAGACTTCGTATTATATTTTTTTTACTTGACTAATCATGTAAGTGTTCGAATTATAGGACCATTTGCTGGAACTGATACCACTATAACCATTGGAACTTCCGATCAACCTGAGAGTCGTGACCACTCGTCATGGGTAGAAACTGAAGTCGATTTTTAATTTTCTATTCCTGAATCCCAACCTGCTACTCTTGTGGATCCCATGATGATAGAAATTGCTGTCACCCCCAAATTAGTCCTGTCGCAACAAAAGCGAGATCAACTGAAGAGGTCGGTAGATCGGCAGCTGTTGTGACTAGAATTGGTGAGTTTTATCAATCATTTGTTTTAAATTTCTGATCAATATTCCATTATACTTATTGTGATTCTCTTGCTTACAGAATCCTCTCCCAAGAGGCCTATTAACTTGGACCCGAAATTCTCTAAAGTTTTAATTAAAAAATCATCTGATGTAGCGGGTGCGTCAACAAGTATCATTCCTGAACCGACTCCAGCGGTTATAGAGCCTGCTCCAGTATTGACAAGTCAAGGTAGTTAAGTCATAGAATTTTTTGTTAAGCTTGGTATACTTTCATCCATTGTTGTGTATGCACATATATGTTCTGTACTGACTTATTTGTCCTCATGGCAGCTCCTTCATCATTATCAAATCATATCCAAGCTTTATTAGCAGACGAGGATCCGGATAAGGCTGTCATTTGCTCTGATCTCTAGGGCTTCATATCCTTTTTGAGCGCTATGGTCGATCATACTCTCTTCAAAGGATCACATTTTGAGAATTTTAAGAGACCTCTTGATCGTTACATGTCAGGAATCAGAGAAGAAGGATACAATGAATTAGCTGATTCGATCGACGCTTATTTGGCCGACTTCAAACAACACGCTGAACTTCTGAAGAACCTCCGTATCAAAGGCGTACCCTCCTATATTGCTTCTCAGATGGACTCAAGGTTGCAAGCGTGGCGTGATTCTTAGAAATCGGTTGAACTCGAACTTTAAAAGCTAAGAGCCCGTACTAATCAACTCAGGGTGAGTGTTGCTAAAAGAACACAAGCCAAGGTTGACCTATATCGGGACTTAGAGTCAAGTCGAGCTGAGATAGCCCGCTTAGAAGAGCAACTTGTGAAGGCTAAGGATGCTCATGAAATTTTAGAATCTGATTTGGCGGAGGTAACTCAAGTTGAAGAAAACATATTTCAGCAACTGAATCTTCAGGATAAGATACTTGCTGAAAAGGAACAAGAAGCCACCGAACTTCAGAGTGTTGACGAAGAAGCTTTCAAAATTAAATTGACAGCCGAGCTTGAACAGGCTTATGCGATAGAGCTTTCGAAACTTGAAGATCAAATTCGTCAATATAAACTTTTGTAATTTGAGAACATATATTTTTGTAGTTTTGTTTGAACGCTTTTGGTCAATGTAGTGAACTTTTTGTTCATTAAGATTTTAATTATGATTACTCATTCTCGTTTAGAATAAATAGCCATAATACTCATAGAATTTTTGGCAAATCCTCAGCCATCAACGGATTTGATATACCTTTTACCGATTACCATTTGAATTGGGCTAGTATGTGAATTATCTAAATCCGTTTCACATATAACGTTAGGCTAAAAGAATTAAACTCTTTTAGACTTTAAACTACAATATTGAATATGTAGGCTACATGTGTTAGATGTAGGCTTATCTCTAGTAAAGGATAGAGATAACATCCCTCATGTGTGAACGACATGGATTTCGAAATGTAAATAGGTTACATTTCCTATACAAGAAAATGAACTTAAGATTATAAAGAAAGAATTGTATATTCTATCTCTCAGTCTCTTGTTTGTTAGTAGAGATGAACCTAAAATCGGAGAGGGAATTCTATATTCTATCTCCTGGTCTCTTGTTTGTTGGTAGAGATAAACCCTAAATCGGAGAGGAAGAAATTTATATTCTATCTCCTGGTCTCTTGTTTGTTGGTAGAGATAAACCCAAGATCGAAGAGAAAGAAATTTATATTCTATCTCCTGGTCTCTTGTTTGTTGGTAGAGATAAACCCAAGATCGGAGAGGAAGAATTTTATATTCTATCTCCTGGTCTCTTGTTTGTTGGTAGAGATAAACCTAAGATCAGAGAGGAAGAATTTTATATTCTATCTCATGATCTCTTGTTTGTTGGTAGAGATAAACCCAAAATTGGAGAGGAAGAATTTTATATTCTATCTCCTAGTGCAAAAGAAACTCAAAGTGGAATCTCCACTTAGAGAACCTGGATTGGTTTGAATAATCCTAACTATCATAAGGTTTGACTATTCAACTCAAAAGTGAACCTTTCGTTCGCAAAATAAATCGAAAGGAGATTTTGGTTGTGGTCCTAACTGTAGTAAGGTTTGACCAAGTGAGAGTTTTGAGATGATCCTAATTGTAGGAAGGTTTGATCGCTCGATTTGTGGACCTCTCGTTCATTGAAGGAATCGGGAGGGGATTTTGGTTCTGGTCCTAACTGTAGTAAGGTTTGACCAGGTAAAGAATGAGTTTGTTAACTTGTACAAACTACTCAGTGGGCAGTTTTGATGTCAAACACAAGAATTGGACACGAAATGGTTCGGTGACTGATATGGACCGACACCCTGAATTTTGACATTGTATTATAATTTTAGCATTGGGAATGTTAGAAAACAGATATAATAGGAGTTTGAAGGATTTTAATCCATGATGGATTCGAGGGACCTACCGTTGGTCTATTTGATTGGTGAGGGGTTTTGTGAGAAAAGATTAACTATTTACATACTTAAATCTCATCTCACCAAAAGCTGTAAAAGAATTTTATGATAATAAAAAATGAATTATTCAAATGATCAATTTCTCATTTAGAACAATCGACTGATATCGGGTTATCCTAAAAATATCCTACATAGGATTCTCTAGGAACTTCCCGTTTTGCATAAGTTATCTTGAACATATTACGGATAATACTTTTTTAGGAACTTCCCGTTTATTGGCATATTAATTTGTTACTATCCTGGGTAATCAGGCGATACGCACCATTTGAATAGACTGTTTCTATTACGTACGGTCCTTCCTATTTGGGTTGGAATTTTCCTTTTTTCTTAGAATTGAGAATCATAGGCCTTCGAACAGCGAGAACCAGATCTCCTTCTTTAAAACTTCGTCGTCGGACCTTTTTATCAAAAGCCCGAGAAATTCTAACCTGATAAAACTCGATTTGTTGCTGAGCTTCCAAGCGTTTTTTATCTAACATCTTTAATTCTTCGAGACGTTTCTGGTGATTTTCTTCCGTCGTCATTCCCGTTGCGAGAGTGATGCGGAGAGAGGGAATTTGTATTTCTAAAGGTAGGACAGCTTCGCATCCATATGTTAAGGAGTATGGGGTTGCTCCCGTTGGCGTGCGGACAGTCGTACGATAAGCCCAGAGGGCTTCGCCGAGTTTGTCGTCCCAATCTCGCTTATTGGTTTTCATCAGTTTTGCTAAAATCTTGATAATGTTCTTGTTGAAAGCTTCGGTCAATCCGTTAGCTGTGGGATTATAAGCAGTTGATGAAACATCATTAATCCCGAATTTACCGCAAAATTTGATAAACGCATTGCTAACGAATTGAGGACCATTATCGTGCACTATTCGCCTTGGAACACCATACTGATATATGATATGGTGTTTAATGAACTTGATAACATCACTCGTCTTTACTTCTCTAAGTGAAATTGCTTCTGCCCATTTCGAGAAGTAATTAGTGATTGCCAAAATAAAACGGTCCCCTTTAACCGAAGGTAGAAAAATAGGACCCACAATGTCCATCCCTCATGTTTCGAATGGCCACGATGTCGCCGATGGGTGTAAGTGTTCGGGAGGCTGGTGCATATAATTTACATGTAATTGACACACTTGACATCGTCGAGCATTGTCGACTGCATTCTTTACCATAGTTGGCCAGTAATATCCAATTCTCCTAAGTCGGTCGCAGAGTTTAGGACCGAACTGATGTGCACCGCAGGTCCCATCATGCGCCTCTTTGAGTACTTGTTCTGATTCCTTACTGGATAGACAACGGAGTAATAGACCATCGTACGACCATCGATACAGCATTTGTGCTGTAGCGTTGTAGTAAAATCTCGGCGCTCTTCGCCGAATCGAATCCCTTTCTCTTACATCTTCAGGTAAGATACCATGCAGGACATAATCGATAATAGGGAAACGCCAATCTCGAACTTCGGGTTCAACTCTCGTTGAGTGGGCTTCTTTGGCGATCAAATCGTAGATTGGAACAATAAGCTGGTGAGTTCTTACTGTAATTAATTGTTCTGTTTCGGGAGGCTGAGCCAAAGATACCGACAATGCCGCCAATGCGTCAGCATATGCATTTTGGAGATGCGGAATGTACTCGATGAAAAATTCTTCAAACGAGCTTGTCATCTCGATGGCCACTTGGTGGTATGGAATCAGGTCCCGATTTTTGACTTCATACTCTCATCGTATTTGATTAACTACCAATTGAGAATCCCCAAAAGCTTCAAGGTATTCGACCCCCAGCTCTTTGGCAAAATTAAGTCCAATTATCAATGCATTGTACTCGGCCACGTTATTAGAGCATGGTTCGGTCAACGAGTATGCTCTAGGTAAGACATGCTTTTTTGGGAAAACTAAAATGACCCCCACTCCTGAGGAAATTTTAGAACATCCGGGCGTACTCACCACGTTAGTTGCGTGGGAAGCCCCATCGAAGTATAATTGCCACACTTGTTGATGTGAGGTGGTATTAAGTTCGTGAGTTTCACCTGGCAGATCATCGTACAACTCGACTATATCTTTCGTAGGGTTTTCCGCCAGAAGATCACAAATAGCTTGTCCCTTAACTGATTTTTGTTGCTTGAAATACACATCATATTGCGATAAAAGTAGAGTCCACCTGGCTAGACGCCAATTCATGGAGGCCGGTTGGGTCATGAATACTCGGATTGGGTTTATGTTAGAAATGACATAAATTGTCTGTCCAACTAAATAATGTCGTATTTTCTGGATTGCAAATACTAGGGCAAGGCATTCTTTCTTGATCATCGGATAACGAGATTCAGCTCCTACCAGTGTGTGACTCAGATAATACACCGCTTGTTCGTGACCGTTATCGTCGTCTTGTGCAAGTAATGCACTTAACGAATGGCTCGTCGCTTTGACATAAATCAAAAACGGTCTGCCCGATTTCGGTGCAACGAGAATAGGTGGATTCACTAGATATGTTTTAATATCTTCGAATGCTTTCTGACATGCTTCATCCTAAATGAATGATACGCCTTTCTTTGTGAGTTTAGAGAACGGTTAACATTTTTCGGACAGATTTGATATGAACCGACGTATATATGCCAATCGACCTTACAACCCTCTGAGCTCTTTAAGGTTTCTCGGGGGTTGTAGCTCATGTATCGCTTTTACCTTATCAGGGTCGATATGAATACCTTTTGTGGTGACGACGAACCCTAGAAATTTACCGCTGGACATTCCAAGAAAGGACTTAGTCGGGTTTATTTTTAACTGATGAGTCCTCATAAGGTCGAACATCGTCTTCAAATCATTAATGTGGTCGCTTTTATCACGACTCTTAACAACCAAGTCGTCAACGTAGCATTCGACGGTCTTCCGAATGTGTTTTTGAAAGATCTTCGTCATCGCTCGTTGGTACGTAGCACCGGCGTTCTTCAAACCGAAAGGCATAACAGTATAACAAAAGACACCCAGGGGTGTTCTGAATGCTGTATGCTTTTCATCGTCTGGGTGCATCTTGATTTGATTATACCCCGAAAATCCATCCATAAATGACATTCTCTCACACCCGCATGTGTTGTCAATGATGACGTCCGTAATTGGTAGGGGAAGTCGTCTTTAGGACAGGCGGATTTCAGATCTCTGAAGTCAATACAGATTCTGATTTTTCTATTCTTTTTAAGGACTGGAACGATATTGGCTAACCAATCAGGGTGTTGTTCTTCTCAGACAAATCCTGAATCGATCAGTTTTTTGACTTCAGCTTCTATTGCCTCCATAATTTGCGGACGAAACCGTCTTTGTTGTTGCTTGACAGGTTTAGCATCCGATTTTATGTTAAGGCTGTGCATTGCTACATTTAGGTCGAGTCTTGGCATATCTTCGTAGTTTCAAGCGAAAACGTCAATACACTCTCTAACGAGGGCGATTAGTTCCTCTTTCTCATCCGGTGGAAGATTACAGCTAATAAATATAGGTTTCGGATTCATTTCGTCACCCATATTAACTTGGGCTACTTTATCCTCAGTAGGAGGTTCTCTTTGCTCAAATCGATCGCCATATTGGATATTCATGTAATGTATCCAAGGATATTCCTAAGTGGGCAACTGATCGTCTCCTTCTGTTGTGGAAGGATCAACTATCGTCATATTCGACATTAGGATCTTGAATCTTTCTCCAATGCTTACGTCAGAATCCCAGGTTAAGGCATCGGATGAATACTCGCTTTTACTTATTAGCTGGCTAATGATCTGCTGGCAGTATTCATCATCAGATGACGAAACATAACCTAGACCCCTTTTATGGCTGTAATAATTGTAAGGTCTCCCTTTCGGTACATAGGTAGGACGGGGTGGAACCTTAACTCCTTGACCAAAACAGAGACCTTCACCGAGTGCTAGGTTATATCCCTGCTTCTTCATGTAATCGTTTGCTTGTGAACTATACCTAGAGAAATGTTGTCCAGGCCCTTCATCATCTGAGTTGGTGTCCAAGAAAAGATCAGGAGTTGGGGATGGTTCCCCTTTTCAAAGATTATTTCTTTTTCACCCCCTGTCTTTGCGGGTAGGACTACAGTCGTTCCGACTGAATCTTGAAGACATTTCATCGTCGTGCAAGACGAGCGAAGTGGCATGTGTAAGTCTAGGTTATCATATAATTTGTGTAATACATCATTGAGACAACATGAGTACCTTAAATCATCATTTATTATTTCATCGGCAAGTTGCCAGTTACAACTTTCATCCGACGAATTATCACCGTCAAGATCGATTACAAGAGGTTCAATGTCATTCAATACAAGACCTTTACTATAATCGAACCCGGTTTCGGTTTTAGCTTCTTCTTCGCTGTCTGTGTCATGGGCCGATGGTTCAGTATCGGATTCGGCACCATAAAGAAGGGAGTCAGTAAAATAATTTTCTAACCCCTTGAATGGTTGCTTATCCATGACCACCATCTTGACTTCGTCGTTAGTGTCTGCATATTTCAGACACTGATGGAGGGTGGAGAAAACTATAAGATTACCGTGGATCCATGGGCGACCCAACAGTAAATTATAGGAAGTCTCCGCATCAATCACATAGCAAGTAACTTCCGACTTCAAATCTCCGAGCTGACACTTCACTCGGATTTTCTCCAACGGCCTTGACCCACTAGTATTAAATCCATAGATAACGGTTCCTGTGGAGGCTAGCTTGTTGGCGGGAATTCCGATGTGGTACATCAACCAAAGTGGCATGATGCTAACAGCGGAACCCGGATCAACTTGAATCCGGTTGACAACGCTCGAACCGATATATCCAGTAAAATATAAAGGTCTATCATGCTTCGAATTCCTGACTTGTATATCTTCTTTTGTGAAAGTAATGCAAAGAAATTTAGTGGTGGCCAGATTGCAATGCTGAATTGATGACTCTGGCTCTTCAGGAGTTGGCTTAATTTGAGTGAGGAATACTTCAGAATCAGCCAAGGCTTCTTGTAAAGCTTCTCTGGTATCTTTTGAGAGGCATAATAACTCGTACAGCGTGATCCTTGCTGGGATATTAGCCAACTGAGTCATAACATCGAAGCGGTATGGAGTATTCGAGCTTTCTGATTTATCTCGTCCGATCGGTCGGTTGAAACAAGACTGCTTCGGAACTTGAACTTCTTTGTGTTGAGGTTCCTTCTCCTTTTTCTTATCAACTCTTTGAGACTTTTTGGTTGCTACGGGTGGGGTTGTAACTACCCCCAGCTCTGTCAAAGTCTTAGTAGGTACAACTTTCACTACCCCCTGCTCGGCTAATTACTCGGATGCGCTCGGGTAGTTGAAACTATATTCGTTTCCACTTCTAGTAGCGAAAACTTTCTGCTCTTCCTCAGAAAGCGGTAAAGCTGGAATCTCTTCATCATTCTTCTCAGGAATTGCCGAGGCTCCATAACAGAACTTCTCTTTTCCTTTGCCTTTTAATTTCTTCTTTGATGTGGATGTCGTCCACTGTTCATCTTCAAGCAAATCCGGATGAACCCAAAGGATTTCGTCGTTGGGGGTTGTGTGAGATACAAGCCCTTTTTGACGCTGTTCATGAGGGTCATCGTTGATGGTCTGCATTTTGACCTTTGATACTGGTTCGGCTTGAAACCAAGATAAAAGAACTGATTCGAAGCTAATAGACACCGCATTTGCACATACTTTCTTCTCTTTTGGTTTCGGCGTCACGATACCTACATCAATTAATGTTTGTATTTTGTCTTTTAAGACATAACACGCCTTAGTGGGATGATGGACCCTTCTGTGATATGCACAATACTTCGGGTCATTAGTCTTCTTCGCTTCTTCCTGGTTTGTGACCGGTGGAAGTTTGATTTTATTGTTGTCTAAGAGATATTTAAAGAAAACAGGTACTTCATCATCATTGAAAGAATACTCCTTCAGGAATCTGGGCTCTGAAGTCTTAGGTTGCCTCGGAGGCTGTTGATTCTTGTTTTCGCCCAAAGTTGCCTTCATCATTAATTTCATTAAACTTCAAAAGTTACAAATGAATTCAAACAACAAAGAATAAAAAGATTACAACTTTCTTGAAAATAAACACAAGATTCGTTCGTCGTCTCTTGCTTGCGTGGGTCTTTAGCCTGTGACGGGGACGTTGATATCCATGGACTACCTGACAATCAGATCTGGTCTATAGCTTCATCGATCCGCAAAGAGATCTTAGAAACAGAAGCGCCTATCTCGATAAAAGCGAGATATTTGCTCTTCTTAGAATTACCACAACGGGATAATACTAGGGATTGGATGCGGGTGATGTAGATCTGACGAAGAACTCTCCTGCGTTGAAGTGCTCGATCACTCTTTGGTCTAGCAGGGCTTCGCCAATTCTCCAAAACTCTAGATCCAGAAAAATGAAGGCCCTGGGGCTGTATTTATAGGCTCCAGGAAGTTCGGGTGGAGACACCCTTGTTCGGGTGGAGACACCTTTGTTTGAGTGGAGACACCCTTGCCCGGGTGGAGACACCTTTGTTCGGGTAGAGACACCCTTTCCCGGGTGGAGACACATTTGCCCGGGTGGAGACACCTTTATTCGGGTGGAGACACCCTTGCCCGGGTGGAGACACCCTTGGGTGTCTCAGCTTAGGCTGAAACAGTCCGTTTTGCGCACTTGTCCATTTCCTCCGTAACTTCTTCATCCGAACTCGGATTTGAGTGATTCAAAGTGCGTGGAAAGCCAACGAGGAGTTCTATAAGCTCCAATGATTGGATCATCTGTAGAATAAATGAGACACGAGGGGCATTGCGCCTTTTGTAAACGTCGCGGGGCTCCCGATCAGTCCGTATCCTCATTATTCCGAAACTCCGTTGCTTCATGTAGTTCGTCGATTCACTTCAATCATTCGTCGACATCGATTAAGTTTCTACGACTTAGATAGTGACATTAGCACTGAGCTGTTCGTGGAGACCTATGGGCAATTTTCGATGCCTACAGATACCCCCTCCAAAGCGTTCCAGCCTCGTTTCTTTTATAGAAGAAGCTGTAATACTTTGGATGTGATTGGTCAAACCTTCAGTCAGCATAAAAGACCGGTAGTTAGCTTCAATTCTTGACTCCTTCGATTTTTAGTATATTCGATGCTTTGACGAATAGCTGAAGTCCTTCCGGCGCTGCGTTTATCGTCTGGCCATCGTCGTAGTCTCGAGTCTAAAACTGATGAGTTGAGTTTGGCTCATGTCATTGCGTTGACTTAGAACTGACCCTCTCCGTCGCATCGACTCTTTCATTGCAACGCATTGATTGGCGTTGACCTAGGGCTACGCGTTGATCCGGCGTTGACCTTAGGGTTCCGCGTTAACATGAGGAGAACCAGTTTATACTCGTGTACTCCTGGGAGTCTCGGGAATTAGTTTAGCCTCGTGTACCCATCGGAGGTTGACGGGTTATCCTTAAAAATATTATACATAATATTTTTCCAGGAACTTCCCGTCAATGGTGAGAAATAGTTTAGACTCGTATTCTCATTGGAGTATAAATACGGGCGTCGAATACATCGAAAAACACCTGGAAGTGGTTCAAAATGCATATGAATCATTCCCGGATCCTTCTACACGTGCGAACACATTTTTCACGGCTCACACGCGTGCAAATCATCAAAAAATACTTGTAATTTGGTCGATTCAATCTGATTTGGTTCAGGTTCGGTCTGAGTTAGTTCAGACCGGTCCGGTTCAGACCGGTCCGGTTCAGACCGGTTCAGCCCTCTTTTGCTTCTTTTTTTTTCTTTTTCTTTTTTTGGCTTCGGTTCCAGCAGCAGGTTCCGCCGCCCCCCCCCCCCTCCTTTTTTTTCGGTTTTGAGCTCCTCCCTCTCCAAGAACTCTCCCTCATCAAGAGTTCTATCCTCTTCCTCTTCTTTTCTTTCTGTTTTGGTTCCAAAACAGATTCCGCCCCCCCTTTTCATCATTTTTTTTTGTTTGTTTTGAGTTCCTTCTCCCCAAGAACTCCTCCACATCAAGTACGTTATCCTCTTCTTCTTCAAAGCCTTTAAGTTTTCATCTTCCCCCTTCCAAGCTCTCATCTTCTCCAAGGCTTCAAGCAAGGCAAGTTGGGTTTGGAGGATCTTGGGCTTCATTATCAACACTCCTCCAAGCTTTTGTAAGAACTTCTCTCTTCCTCATGGCTTTAAATTAATTCTTTTCTCTTGAATCCTCCAAATTTCAAAACCCTAATTTTTTGATTTGGAGAAAAATCAAATCTTGATTTTTGATTCTTGAAAGTTGGCCGAAAATTAGGATGTGTATTCCCTCACTTTTGATCTCAATGCTTTCTTAATTCCATGCACATGTATGGCCGAATTTGGGGGGTTTTTTGTGCAAATTTGAGGCTGAAATTTTGGGGGGTGTATGTGCAAATTTGGGACTAAACTTTGAGGGGGTTATATGCAAAAAGAGAGACTAAACTTTGATGGGGTTATATGCAAAAAGAGGGACTAAACTTTGAGGGGGTTATATGCAAAAAGAGGGACTGAACTTTGAAGGGGTTATGTGCAAAAGAGGGCTGACATTTGAAGGCCTTATGTGTAAAAATAGGGCTGAAATTTTGGAGGTTGTTATGTGTAAAAACATGGCTGAAATTTCCAAAGTTTAGACCATAAATCCATGACCAAAATTTTGAGAAGGGTATGCGGAAACTAGACCGAAATTTGTGGAGGGGTCTATTTGCAAAATTGGCCAAATTTTACAGAAGGGTTTATTTATAAAGTTAGCCAAAATTGTGAGATATTGGGGGTGTTAGGTGAACAAACACGATGATCATGCTCCAATTTGAGCGTGTCATTGACTAGAATTTAGCCTTGAACACGAGGGGTGTTTTGGGTATTTCATCAAAAATTTATCATGAGGGTTTACACCGCAATATGAGCTCATTGTTTTGCATGCACAAAACTCATAGGTTTAATTAGACTTCAACTATAAAATCCTTTTTATTTTATAGGATTTTAGTTAAAGTTCTTAATTTCCCTTTTAACCTTCGGGTGCTCAGATTTATGATTGTACCTGACCCATCGATTCTCATTGCAGGTTCTCCATGTCTCCGCGCCGATCGCGATTTCATAAGAGTCGCTCCTTTTCGCAGCATAACGAGAGGGAGACTCCCGCGGCATCTTCCTCTGCGGCTTTTTCTTTTGGGGGTGAGCATGTGTGCTGTGTGCTTTCTGTATCCCTGATTGATCCCTTCGCGGGTCATTCGAGAAGAACCGACATCCTCCTTCACGGGGATCGAGGTTTTAGGAAATTCGTGGCTCTGCTGTATCCTCGTTTGGCCCCTTCACGGGTCATTCGGGAAGAACCGACATCCTCCTTCGCGGGGGTCGAGGT